>CP142459.1:73277500-73342500 GCA_038049695.1 Cinnamomum chago
TGAACGATCTCTTTTTCAATACAAGAGTTTTACATGGTTTGAATGCTTTGAAGCCAAATTGAAAAAGCTGCTGAATGGAGTGATTGGCTTTATGTCTTCTATATTCAAGTTTGAAGTTGGTTCAATTTTGCTTCACTAGTTTTGATGGCTCTTGAGCTACATTCCCAAATATCCCCACCTTGATCCTAAACCCCATTACAACCCTTGAAAAGTCCTTATGATTCATGATATGCATGTGATTCCAGTGGTGGAGAATGAGAAGATATGCAAGCCTATGGTAGATCATGTCCATTGGAATGAATTTGAGTGAACCAGATACCCTTTAAACAGATGAGAGTCGAGTGTTTATATCCGTGAGGGTCTATATATTTAGTTTACTCCATCGTCAAGTGAAAATGCCTACTAAGAAAATTTGTTCATGATATGTTATGAGTTTTGAAGAGTTTGGTTGTTCTTTATTAATGGCATTCAACCTTGGTATTCTTGAAAAAAAAAAAATGGGGTGAGTTTGAGTTTGCCCGAGGACGAGCAAAAAGTTAAATGTGGGGGAATTTGATAAGAACGAAAAATGTTATATTTTTCTCCATTAATATTTAGTTCTTTGTACCTATTTGATATCTAATTGCACTCATTATTCTTATATTTTGATTTAGGATGCAATTGGAGGGCTAAACGCAAAACGAAGCTAATTGGGTGATTTTAGATGAATTTTCACATCGCTTCGCAAGTTGGGCATAACTTTCATCCGAGCTCCGGTGGAGACGATTCAAGATATTGTGGAACGTTAAAAGAAGGTGATCATATTTGATGCTGATTGGACGGAGTTGATTCAGAACCGGGTCTTGTTTAGAGGAAATCAAGCAGAAGGGCATTATGGTAAATTTGAAGAAATCAGAAGTTCGTCGAAACATATCCAATATTGGGCTCATATTGTGCAGAACGAAAAATAGTGCAACTTTGATTCTTGGGTCGAGTCCAACAGAAGCCCGAATGAGAAGATATGGTCAAAAAGAAGATTTTTACCAAATTAGAATTTAGTTGATTATTTTATTGTTTCCATCTTCAATCCCACTTCACTTGAAATTCTCTCAAAACACTCAACGTACAAAGCCCATCTTCTACAGCAACGATTTCTCGCTATCATCTCATCCTCATCATTCCTTCTCTCCATCAGGTGGGCCCACTTAACTATTTTCTCTCCACCTCACCCTTTCCCATTAAAACTCTACCATCTCACAAGCTATTTTCTCTCATCCTCTCATCCACCAGCCCTACCTCCCCACCTCTATAAATCCTCACATCACGCCAATCAGAGAGACACTCGGCAGCAAACGAATTCTCTCTCTCTCTATAGCTCTCTTTCTCTCTTCTTTCTTTCTCCATTCTTTTTCCATTTAGATTATTTTATTTTGCAAGTTAGCATGGCCCTGCGTGGCTAATTTTCTTTAATTGGTTGAAGGAGACTGAAGCCTCGGAATAATTACTGTGAGATCTAATTTATTTTCATTGTTCAATTTATACTTTGAATATAGGTTGTTCTTCTATGCTTAATTTGTTATGATGATTGTTTCGTTTAATTGCTAGGATGCATACTAGTTTATTTTTCGTTGCAATCTAATGCTAAATTAGAAATCAAATCCGTAATTGTTTGATCCCTCTAATTTGTGAAGCAACTGATATTTAATAATTTACTGCGTCAGTAATTGTTAGATATTAGGAAGAACACTTGGCTAAATTAAATGCAACCGCTTGTGCTTGTGTTGTTTAGATTCATCGATCTCTCTTATTCTTCATGCTGTTACTAAATTAAATCTATAGCGCTTGTCTTAGGTTGTTTAGTAATTAGGGTTAATTAGAGCGCGTGTTTTCTAATTAACTAATTAAGGAGGTAAGAATTTAATTCCAACGATGAATATTCAAAGTATTAATTGATTTATTTTTGCATCAATGATCAGTTCTGAATTTCCGATGGTGGATGTTAACTTTGACCAATGCTTGCTCCTTTGATTGAATTTGTTACTTTACTGCTTTTTATTTGCTTTTATTTATTTTTGCTTTCAGTATAATCAAAACCCCCATCTTTGATCACATAGCATAAAACTTGACTAAACACTCTCCGTGGGAACGATCCTTACTCGCGATACTACACATATTTTTTTGGAGTAAAGGTTTTATTATATTTGGGTGCCGGCGACAGCATGACCACCTAGCAAGGACAAATAGTGTGCAGATTTACCCCAAACCTTTTATATGGAACAAATATAATATAATAATTTCAAGCAATAAAATAAGACATATTTATTTATCACAATTGTTCTCTACGAGTTTTCATATTCTGAAAAAGTTCTATTACAATATCATTAGTAATTGTTCCAAGCAACTCTTTTTCTATAAACCAAACAATACAATCATTCATAAATTGGTCATTGGGGGGCCTAGTTCAATGTCACTGGGGGCCTAAAAAATTCATTGGGGGCCTTATGGAAAAAATTAGTGGGCCTCACCAAAATTACAAGTAAAACTTAGAAATATTGATGTGTATAAAGAATGGGTTGATAAGTGATAACTTTTCATTGGGGGCCTGCTTCAATGTCACTGGGGGCCCAAAAAATTCATTGGGGGTGGGCCTCACCAAAACTTAGAAATCCACTGGGGGCCTGGATACATAGTGCATCCGCCACTGGTTAGGATAAGCATTCCAATTTATTTAGTTTGCTAGTTTGATTATGATTGTTTCTTAGCCCTATTCTTTAATTATATATATGGCATTGTAGAGATGGAAATCTTAGACTTTGGAATTGAATAGAATTACAGGTTTTACCTTGGAGATATGCGTCATCGTGTGTTGAAGTCTCTGTGGAGATGATCTGAGGTGTCTATTGACACATGCCTCGGCATTCACGCATGCCCTAACCCTAAGACCTGCATTAGTATAGTTCTTGCAAATTGGCAATGTAACAACAGATGAGGGATATCCTCTGCCCGCCATCCGAAGACATAAGATGCATCCATATACCATATGTGGTTTCTTGTTACACCATCATATGTAATCAATTATTAAGATCTCATTTAAGATTGTTTTCCAACGAAGAGCTAGATTCTTTGGAGGCAGCTTAATCATCCATAAATGAAGCATTCAGAGCACAGCCCACTATTTATCATTTGTTCATAAAATGATTTAGCAAAGAACTCTCCATCTGTCTAGCTGCCCTATGTGCATATCCCTCGCACCTAGAGATCTTGTGGCATTCTAAATTACACCATGCAACTCTTCCAATGCTAAGATGTCATTTTCTCAAATATTGCAGCAAAGGATAGGGCACCACACAGACATATTCCCCATGATCTATCATACAACTAGAGTTGTACATTACAGTCCATCCTTGCCTAATTATCAGCCAAATCTTTAAATTAACGAAGAGTGCATTTAGATGCGCAACGGCCATCAAAAGCAATAAACTAAATATCCCCATCCAATCTGCTAGCCACCAAGAATACCTATCTCCAAAGGAAGCTCATTGAATAATCAAAACTGCACCATCAATTGCAGATATTTTTGGATCTTGTGGCAGTTGATCAGGTAAGCTTTAACATCTGCATCGTTGAAATCAGCGACCGTAATTTGTTCCGAATAGCTAAGAAGGATAACTCAAGTTGTTTTGGACAGGTAACAAATAATAGCTCCATCATGGTTCCTTACCATGCCACAAAATCCCTTACCATACTTCCATAGAATTTCAACTTAAAAACTTCCATCAAAGAAGACATCTACACCTGACGACAAAGAGAAGACAGTGATGGACATCCATTCATACATTCTCACCAAGCACCAAACAACATTGCCAACAAAATTCCCCGAATCTCCTTCCTAATCACGGCTTCAAAAAACTTCTTCCCATTCACTTTATTAATGACATCCCACACTGAATGCAAAAAAAAAAAATCTAATTTTTCGCTCCTACCTTAGTGACTAAATAGTAGCAAATACCACAGCTCCATAAAATGCTTCTTTGAGTTGAATTATATCATATCTTAAATGCTCAATAGCTCTTTTACCATACTAAGTAGCCCCAATACACACCAAAAATCGAAAGTGCATTCTATACCTTACTAGTAGAAGATATCAAAAAGAGTTTTTGAAAATCAGACCCTGGGCTGACTCGGTCACACTCAAGTTGAGCCAACTTAGTTGACTAGCATGGGACTCAGCTGAGTCAGAACAAGTCACACCCTAGGCCAAATGACATCTAAGAATTATGAAAAAAAAAATCTAACATATAGAAAACATAATTCTATAAATCTAGAATTTATTAATAATGAATTTAAGTTGATATAAGCACCCACTTTTCTATTTCCTTGGGTGGATGAATAGTACCACTGGTCTTCAAATGCTTGGATCTTTAAAAATAAGTGGATTTGATCTTCTACAATCAATGCAAAATGTATATACGAGCCTCCCATAACATACTTTTGTTATAATTGTTTTAAACTCTGATTTTTGTAATTGAAAGCTATGCTTCCTCTTAAATGTTGAGCATTGTTATCATCCGTTTATTAATGAAGCTTTTGCTATATTGTCTATTTACCGAGGAAATGTTAATACCGCATCACGGACTTCGATTCTTAGGGACTATGATTGGGGGCACGGCTGTGTGGGTTTATTAAGAAAAGTTTTAATTGGCCCCTAATCTCACGCAAAACCCCATGCTTATGAAATGGGGGCATGAAATAGTAGATCTTTTTATTTTAGTAATTGCTTGGGACTTATGTCTTCAAAGGAACTTTACGGACAATGAAATGGTAGATCTTTCTATTTTACTTGGCTTACTGAACAAGGTCTACTTATTAGTGGGTAAAAGAGATGTTCAGTTGTGGAAACCTGATGCTAAAGGTAACTTTACAGTGAAGTGTTTTGATTGATATTTCTAACGGTGGTGGAGTTGGTCTTTGACGGAGATTTCGGGATCCTTATATCCCGCCTAGAGTTTTGGTTTTTTGCTGGCTGGAGAGGAAAGGAAAAATCCTGACAATAGATAAGTTGAGAGAAAGAAATCATTTTATTGTTAATGACTGCCCTATGTGTTTGAGGGGTGAAGAAACGGTGCATCATTTTGTTCATTCATTGTAACTTTTCTTACAATGTTTGGATGACTCTTTTGGCTCGGTTCAGTATTTCTTGGTAATGCCTTGGTCAATGAAAGATTTATTTTAGCAATGTCACTTCAAATGTTGGTTTTCTCGTGGTAGAATTTTATGGAAGTTATTGTTATATGCTTTTTGTGAAATGTTTGTTATATGCTTTTTGTGAAATGTTTGGTTGGAAAGGAATAATAGGTTATTCAAGAACACCAGAAGAACAGTGGAAGACATTGTAGAGATAATTGTTAGGATTGTTTAAGAGTGGGCGACTATGACAGATGCATTTCAAGGAGTTTTTTTGGTTGATCTTAATAAGAAATGGGATGCTGTTTGTTTTCAACAGGGCATGGCGTGTGAATTCGTCTCGTCGGATTAGTTGGGTGCCTCCACTTAGTGGTATTTTAAAGCTTAATTTTGATGGGAGCTTTCACAAATCATCTAGGCGATGTGGTATAGGGAGTGTTATAAGGGATCAATATGGTAATATTGTTTGGAGTTTTTCTGGGCTAGTGGAAGCCTCGAATGCTAATGAAGCTGAAATATTTGCTATGTTGGTTGTCGGAAATTATTAAAGTCGATGGTTATTTCTCTATTATTGAAGGAAATTCTTTTTCTGCTATTCAATGGGGATCAGGTAAGACCATGTATCCTTGCAGATTGGGTGGAAGAGATGGATTAGGTTCTGTAAATATATAGCCATAAGGTGCATTTTTAAGTTATACAATTAATCAGGGTCTACATTAAAATTTCAGAAACTAGAAACAGAATCTGAAATGGTATTCAACCAATTTGTGAATTCTGAGATAATCTGAGGTTTAGTTTGAGATTTTATCCATAATGAACCATAAAAAGGAGTTTTTTGGAATTATGGAATTTCCTAGGGGTCATATTGTAAAAGGTCAGGTCCCTACCAAAGTTAAAGAAGGGAGTTGCTATTGGAACACATGATTTTACTTTTCCCACAATATTTCTATCTACACACATTTATAAAGTTTAAAAATAATATTATTTCTTTTCCCACACACCAACATTTCCTATACTACCCATCCCTCCATTCCCCTCTTTCTTTCCACCCACATCATCATCTCTTTCTTCTCACACACAGTCACCGTTTCTATACACGGATTCAGAAGTTCGACAAACGACTCTATTTCTCCGGCGTCCATCCGACGTTGCCCGTTGTTTCCATCAATCTCCTCTTTCAAAGGTAAGTAAATGGATCCCTAAAACTATCATTTCTTCTTTTTCCCCATCTTTTCTTTACTATTTTTTCCTTTCTAGATGACCTTTTTTTTTCCATGAAAACTTGTTATGGGGTTATATTCTCGTTCATTGTAAATTTTTACAAACAATGTGAGTGTTTTTAATGCATTTGGGTTGCATTCTATCCACCGTCGCAAGGGTTTTGAAACCAAATCCCGCGATGTGTTCGGTCTCTGTGAGACCGAACATATCCCCTTTGTTCGGACATTCAGGTCCGAACATTCCAAAGGCTATTTGTTCAGAAACTAAGTTCCGAACAAGTTCATTTTGTTCGGACATTCAGGTCCGAACATTCCAAAGGTTTTTGTTTTGTGAATATGTAAGTGGTTTTTGTTTTTTCAGTTACATTTCGTGACCCACATGAAACATTGATTTTTATTTTGTTTTCATCTATATGGCATTATTTGCTTATTCTAAAAACATAGTTTTCTGTTATTCTTCAAAAACTTTATTTCTATATTTCAGATATGGACCGACCAAGCTCTTCCAGGGTGCGACCTACTGCCTCAAATAGGAGGCGACGCCACCAGGTGGAAGTTTTCGTTGAAGAACCGGAGGTCCTTGATGAGCTAGCTGAAGAAGAACCAGAGATGGAAGAGCAACCAGCTCATGGGCCACGAGATAGGTCGTTACTGCTCAGCTTTGATACACATATAGCTGGGTATATTTGGAGTGGACAGGTGTGTTTCGTTATTTTCATATGAAGTTTGATTGATTGATTAAGTTGTGAATTTATTCGATAATAATGTATCAATTGTTGACTGCAGGATCGAGGACCATTGAAGTGTCTAAGCCATGGTCAGAAAGTGTCATTGTGGCAATGACAATTGAATGGATCTGATAGGTTCAGGCGATGGATGTCCAGGTCCAGTTTGGCTCCCTTAGTGACTGCATCATACCGCAGTGTCAATAAGATTATTGTATCGGGTTTTGTGGAAAGGTGGCAACCTGAGACTAACACCTTTCACATGCCATTTGGTGAGATGACCATCACTTTAGATGATGTTGCATCCATCATAGGCATCCCAGTGACGGGGCGGACTGTCTCGTATAATGATAGAATGACATATGAGGAAGCTCAAGCACTCCTTGTTGATGCACTAGTAGTAGAAGCCATATAGGCACATGATGAGCTGATCCAGGTGCGGGGCCAATCTGTCAGATTGGAGTGGCTACGAGAAAGGTTTGGTGGAATGTCTGACGATGATGGAGAGGAGATGGTTGACTATACAGTCAGAGCTTACATTCTGTACTTACTGGGATGTACGTTGTTCACAAACAAGAGTGGCACAAGGGTGCCGATCATATTTCTTACACATCTGGTGGATTTGGATAACGTACGTTCATATGCATGGGATACTGCTGCACTGGCATACTTATACAGGCAGTTGGGGTTAGCAACCCGGCGTGAAGTTAAACAAATGGCCGGTTACCTGACTCTATTTGAAGCTTGGGTGTACGAGCACTTCGAATGTTTGGCTCCAACTCCAAACATTCACTATCAGCCCTCCCACCTCCGGGTCCATTGATGGGTCTCTCGTAGGGAGTCTGCGCCTTTACAGGCATTACGAGAGAGACTTGATTCCATGAGCACTGACTTGGTAATTACGCAAAGTTTCTTACTCATTTTCTATCACATGAAGTTATTATTCTGTATTATGTATTTTCATATTTTAGACTTGGATTCACTATTTTCAGGTCACTTGGGACCCATATCGTGATGTTAGGCGCTATCACCCTTTCAACGAGGTTGCATACTACTGTGGATGCATCAAGTGCATGGATGTTGTGGAGCCTTATCATCCAGATAGGGTGCTCAGACAGTTTGGGACAGTATAAACTATTCCTCCACCGCCATTAGCCCCCATTCGCGCTACGCGGGGTCCGACTGCCCGTGACTACCATATCGCGTATCAATACATGAATCAAATTTGGGAGGGATGGCCTAATCACCTACTGTCTGTATTGAACCGTAGTCAACCAGTAAGGCGTCCTGCAGATTGTGTTCCCGGGTATATGGATTGGTATAAACGAGTCTCATGGAGGATATTACAAAACCCAAATCATCACTCTAATTTTGCGCCCAGACCCGACGAAACACAGTCAAGCAATACGGTGGACTATGAGCATCGTAATTCGGATGCACTATTCATTCTTGATGAAGTGATGGAAAGGGGTGAAGACCATTGGGTTGAAGATCCACGGGGACTATATACCCATGTGAATCAGGTTGCCCACATTTTACGAGGAATGTCCATTGCCGACGCTCAACGAACCATTCGACATCCCCACATGAGTTCACAGAGTTACACCCGCAGCAGGTCAACAAGGGGAAGGAACAGCTGAAATTATGAAGAAGTTTGACTAACAAAAATGAATGCTTGTATTTCTTTTCTTTTTTTTTTTGTAATTTGGATGGTTGTTATAAGACTTGGAACCTCTTTTAAGTAGTCTTTTAATTGGAAAGTGGTTGTACTTCCTTAGTTAAATTCAAATGGTATTTTGTTTATTTTACCTTTGATTTTATGTTTGGAATATGCTTGAATTGTTACAGATGTAGAACCAGAAATCTTCAAAAGTGGATATGAAAATCTTCGAAATGGACGACTTGAACATTTTTTCGGAAACACAGAGCTGAACAAATCCCATTTGTTCGGCCCTGTGTTTTCGAACAAATCCATTTTGTTCGGAGACACAGTGCCGAACAAATCCAGTTTATTCGGAAACACAGTGCCGAACAAATGGGATTTGTTCAGCACTGTGTTTCCGAACATTAACTGTAACTCCCATCACCTTTAAAAACCTGTCTGTAATAGGCGGCAAAACCAATACATCCTAGTAGTTTTAAAATTTGTACATACATCAAAGCATTCATTAAATACAATAAAAAGAAACTGCTAAAACACATTCCAAACTCCATCAAATGTTTAAAAATAGTTATTACATGCAACATAAAGTCGCTTGGATGACCAGGTAGTTCTATTCAAATAATTAATAGGTGAGACATAGTAATTAATAGGCATAAATCAAATAATTGGTATCTTTTTAAAAGTACATGTTCGAAGTAGTATTCCCAAAATGGATACTATTGTCTGTCCATGCGGAAACAAACCTCTCCTTGTAAGGATCTAACCAATTACCCTTCACGTAATTGAGTGCATCAGGATACGTACTGAATTCTTGATTTAGCTTACGTAGTTGTTCACCAAACTCCTCTTCTATTGATGAAGACACTAACATATTCCAGCTCATAATAAACCTGTCCCATTTCTCTTTAGTTTCAAACAGCTTTTTGCATCTCGCCAATACGTTTCTATTAATATGTCATTTGCATAATAAATGAGTTGCACTCGGGAATACTCTGTTAATGGCGTTAATGAGTGACAGTTCTATGTTCGTCACAATGACATCGGGAAGAATACCATCACCAATAATAAACGCAATACACCCAATACCCATGCATAATTATCTTCACGTTCTGCATGAAGGTATGCAAAGCATACAGAAAAAGTCATGTCTGTGGATGTGACTCCAACAACCTCCAATAGAGGCATGTGATAACTATTGGTCTTGTAAGTACGGTCCATTATCAAAACATGTGGAAATGCACATAATAAATCTAAACTGCTTGGGTGCGTCCAAATCAAGTCAGTTACAGTATCGCTGTCCTCACAAGTCTTATACCATTCAATGTAATTATGCTCTATTAGCTTCCCAAGCAGTTGTTGCATCTGACTTCTTCCACCCCGATCATTAACTTTATATCTGTAGCGTGCATTGTATATTGTTTTCATTGTGGTTACGTTTAATTCACTTCTTTGTTTCAACGTAACCAAAATTTCTTTTGGTCTAACCATGCTCTTGGACATATCAACCAGCAACTGAGTTTCCTCCTTTGATAATCTGCCTGCAAAAGAATGCTCCTCTAAATGTTCTGCTGTCGAATGATTATGCACACCACATATGACCTCCAACATCCAATCATCATTTGAGTCTAACTTTATGCCCTTTAATGCGAAAGGGCATCCACATTTTTTTGAACTGGTTTGTTTGACCCTTTTTCGCTTTTGGCCTTCTTCATGCTTATATTGTCCACTTCTCTCGCATGCAAGGAGTACTCTAGGTTTGACACCTATCCGAGCAGCATTTGAAACCTTTACCACAATGACAAACCCGTTTTTCCGTCTTACACCACGAGCCCAACCGATCAATGAATCGCGACTGTGAAATATCTACAGTAAACAATTTTAATATGAATTTAGTAACAAATACTTGTAATTTGAGTAATAAATTCACAATCGGACATACCTCTTGAGTTATAAACTCACTGGTATAATCCATGACAAACTCCGATCCAATCTGACTTTCCTGCGTAGAGACCTGCAAAAGCACATAATAATATGTCACTGTTCGGTATGAAACATCCGAACATATACCATATGTTCGGAAATTCAGGTTCGAACATATGGCATATGTTCGGACCTGAAAGTCCGTACATATCGAGAACCTGCAACTCGTTCCAGGTGAGAAAAAATTAAAAAAAGAGGTAAAAAAAATAAAAAAAAAACACAAACAAACAAAGGAACTGACCTTTCCACTACTACTTTGGTTTAAAGGTCCAATTTGATTGTTGTTTTCTTCCTTCATTACACTAGAAAGTAGAGGAATGTAAGTGAAGATTAGTAGACAAGTGGATGGAGGAAGTAGAGAGTGAGAAGTGGAAAGTAAATGGGTTGAATAGGAGAAGAAAATGGAGGAATGTGAGTGAAGATGAGTTGCCTAAAGAAGATGGAGGAAGTGAAGAATGAGATGAGTGAGAGAGGAAGAAGAGCAGCCTATGTGTGTGAAAAGAAAATAGGTTTTGAGTTTTTGTTGAATTATGTCCATTTTGGTCATTTCATGAAGGGGCATGAATGTAATAAAAAAATAAAAAGTTTCCTTGTGTTTGAAAAGAAAATTTTGGTGTCCAAATAGCAAGACCCTTAAAGAAAAACAGTTCAGCGCAGAGAATTGTTTGTCGTTTACAGGAAAAAGGGCTCACGCCTAAGTTATTTTGAGCAATGGATGGTGGGCCCCCCAATGGCCCGACCTGCCTGGGACCAGGCCTATCCTGGTCGCCCATCAGGGCCCAGTCAGATGAATGGCCTTGATCAATGGCATAGGGGGCTCCCACAACCATTGTCAACCAAACAGCCAAAATCTATCAAAATCCCAACACAGGTATTTCAAACAGCTGGATGGTTGGCCAAACGGGGACCGCCTCTGATGGGTCCAGCACTACAGTGATTGACCAAGAGTGCCCTACCAGATTACTGGTCCCGATCTTGGATCAGGTGGGCCATAGGGTCCCACAAGTCTTGTCGACTTTGAGATGTAAGGATACTGAAAATTCTATTCTTCTTCCCAGTTGTTCATTCTGTCAAATACAAGATGGCTCAGGCCCACTTGGGCCCAATTTGGTGGCATCCAATCTCGTTGGATTTGGTCAAATATTTGCACAGTTTTCTTCCTTCTTTAATTTGATTGTAATTAGATACTCTTTCTTTAATTAGATTGTAATTAGATTAGCTGATTTGTAGAGCTGATTTGTAGCTAATTTGTAGCCTTGACGAGGCATCTGTATTCTATATAATGGGAGAGAATCTCCAATGAATACACACAAAATTGATAATTCAAAATCTCTGTTACATGCTACGTTTGTCATGGTATCAGAGCTCTCTGTCTTCTAGCTATCCATCTTCGATTTCTTGTTGAATCTTGGTGATAATAGTCATTGCTTGTGGTTGTTCGTGCATGATCAGCATAGATCTTCATCAACATCTTGAAGTCTGATTGCTGTGGCCCATCTGAGATCAGCACTGCTACTCTTGGGAAACACAATCTTGTGTCTAAAAAGTAAACAGATCAAAGATCTGTAACCTTGGCAACAACCAGATCAGGGAACTGTGTTCATTGTAAACAGAATAGTCTTCTGTCGTGATATGATCAACAGTGGCCCACCTGCGATCATCATGGCATCTTCAGCAAACTCTTCAGCAGTGGTCGACCACCTCTACTGGTAATTTTGGAGATTTTTTCAGCATTTTTCCAAGATCAGAGGTAGGCCATTTGAATCAACTTGTGATTTTCAAGTTTTCTAAGATAATTTTGATCTCAGCCATACAAAATCTTGGATTATGGATGGATTTCAATAAATCTTGTACCACTGGAAAGATAAATTGATCCTACTTGCATCTTGTGGATCTGATCCTCACTCAGATCAAGCAGTGGGCCCCACGCAAGGAACCAACAGTCAAAATCAAGGTCGCATGGGCCTTTATTTTGTGAAAAAAAACTCTCAGACAACTTGTTTGTCATTTCTGCACTATTTGAAAGCATTCTGAGTTGATCTGATCCCTCTTGGCTTGGTTTAAATTGGCTGCTGCCCTTGTAATCAAGCTTGGAGATACATCAAAACAGGCTGTTTGCACTGTTTGGATTTCACTCTCTTTTGTTTGCTGCAATTTGGTTCTAGTATTGTTTAAATGGAAAAATCTGAAGTTAAATTGATTCGATTTGATGGGAAAAACTATCTAGCATGGGCTTTTCAATTTCAATTGTATCTTGAGGCCAAGGAATTATGGGGATTTGTCTCTGGTTCTGATCCAAAGCCTACAGAGGATGATAAAAAGATTTCTACTTGGAATACAAAAGATGCAAAAATTAAAACATGGATTCTTGGGGCTGTGGAACCTCATCTGATTCTAAACCTCAAACCCTATACAACCTCCAAGGAGATGTGGGGTTACTTGCAGACAGTTTATCATCAAGATAATTCTGCACGACAATATCAACTTGAGTGTGAAATTGCAGAATACAGTCAAGGCACCTTGACCATTCAGGACTACTATTCTGGTTTCCGCAATCTGTGGAGTGAATACGATGGGATTAAATATGCTTCTGTTCCGAACAATATTCTTAAAACTATACAAGAACTTCAAGCCTCGAGTCACAGGGACCAGTTTTTGATGAAATTGCGTCCCGAGTATGAGACTGTAACATCATCTCTGCTGAGCCGGAGCCCATTACCATCTTTGGATGTTTGTTTGAATGAGCTTTTGCGAGAAGAACAACGCATTCGCATAAAAGCCCACCCGGAACAAAAGCACACTGAAACCTATCATGTTGCATACTCTGCTAAAGGGACCACTCAGTCTCTTCAGATTCCACAGGCTTCTCCAACTCCTCAGACTCGTGATATGAGCAAAGTCCAATGCTACTCTTGCAAAAAATATGGACACCTTGCAACTCAATGCAACCAGAAGTTCTGTAATTACTGCAAGAAGAAGGGACATATCATTACTGAATGTCGCCGCCGTCCACAAACGCGGACTCCCAATGCTTATGCTGCCCAGGTAGACTATTCTCCTGCTGATGCTGCGTCCACATCTGTGTCTTCACAGCCTGGTTCTTCTTCCCCTGCTCTCACTCCCGAATTAGTTCAACAAATGATCGTCAATGCTTTTTCTGCACTTGGCATCACAGGTAAATCTAAAACCCCTTCTTCCATTTGGTATCTTGATTCCGGAGCATCAAATCACCTGACTCATTCCAGTGCACAACTCTCTAGCTTGACAAAATATACTGGCAATGCTCATGTTCAAACAGCCGATGGCGGACATCTTCCTATCACTGCCATTGGAAATATTTCCAGTATCTTGCCCTTAAAGAATGTTTATCACTGTCCCAATTTAATTTCAAACCTTCTTTCCGTTGGACAACTTGTTGAAAACAACTATAATGTTTCCTTTTCTTCCTCTGGTTGTGTTGTGCAGGACCAGATGTCAGGGAGGGAGATCGCGAGGGGGCCTAAAAATGGACGCTTGTTTTCTCTTGATCTATCTACTCCAATTGGGAATAATTCAGCAAATGATTTTTGTTTTTCAGCTCAAAATAATTGTCAATTATGGCATAGTAGGCTTCGACATCCTAATTTTAAAACCATGTCTCACATGGTTAATTCTGGATTGTTAAACTCAATAGGATTTTCTAAGTTTGTTTCCTTTGATTGTGCTACTTGTAAGATGGGAAAAAGTAAAACTCTTCCTTTTTCTGTCTCCACTTCTACTGGCATTCATTGTTTTGATTTAGTTCATAGTGATGTTTGGGGTATTGCTCCTCATTTGTCTCATGCTCATTATAAATATTTTGTGACATTTATTGATGATTATAGTAGATTTACATGGGTCTATTTTCTGCATTCTAAAGCTGAGGTTTTTAATGTTTTCAAAATGTTTTTAGCATATGTTGAGAATCAATTTTCCACTTGCATTAAAATTTTACGTTCTGATTCGGGAGGTGAATATGTGTCTACAGAGTTTCAAACATTTTTACAACAAAAAGGAATTCTTTCTCAAAAATCTTGTCCTTATACCCCTCAGCCAAATAGGGTCGCTGAAAGGAAAAATAGACATCTCCTTGATGTTACTCGCTCTCTTCTTATTGAATCCTCTGTTCCTACACGTTTTTGGACAGAAGCTCTTAGCACTGCTGTCCACCTTATAAATCGATTACCTTCATTTTCTTTAGAAAATGAGAGTCCTTTTTCTCGATTATACAAAACTACACCGTCTTATGATGATTTGCATGTTTTTGGATCGGTGTGTTTTGTACATTTACCTCCTTCTCAGCGTAACAAACTTACTGCCCAATCTGCTAAATGCGCATTTCTAGGCTATGCTAGTCATCAAAAGGGGTTTCTTTGTTATGTTCCTCAAATACGGCGCATTCGTACCTCCCGTAACGTTGTTTTCTTTGAAAATAAATATTTTTTTCCAGCAATATCTTGAGTCTGTTGAGTCCCCATCTGTTGTTTCCTTACCTGGTTTTTCGGACAAAACTCCATTTGTTAAATTTGATCCTAAATTCGTGTATCATAGGCGGAGTAATGCGGCAAACACAGATAGTCCCCCTAACGATCGCCCAACTACATCTGGTCCAACTGGAGACCATCCCTTGCGTCGATCATCTCGGATTTCAGTACCTCCAACTCGTTATGGGTTTACCCACACTTCCTTGATGGCCACCATGTCTTCTACATCTATTCCGCACTCATACTCTCAGGCTGTGCAGCATGATTGTTGGAACAAAGCTATGCAGGATGAATTGGATGCTCTTGCGCAAAATAATACATGGGATGTGGTTCCGTGTCCTCCTTCAGTTAAGCCAATTGGTTGCAAATGGATCTATTCTATCAAGCTTAAACCTGATGGAGCTCTGGATAGGTATAAGGCCCGTCTTGTCGCTCTGGGTAATCGGCAGGAATATGGTATTGATTATGAGGAGACATTTGCTCCCGTAGCAAAGATGACAACTGTTCGGACTATTCTTGCCATCGCAGCATCCCAATCCTGGCCTCTCTACCAGATGGATGTAAAGAACGCATTTCTTCATGGCGATCTCAAAGATGATGTCTATATGCGCCTTCCTCAGGGGGTTTCCTCTATCATCACCAGTGCCGTTGCCAAACTACGACGTTCTCTTTATGGCCTCAAACAAGCCCCCAGGGCATGGTTTGAAAAGTTCCACAATGCTCTTCGCCACTTGGGGTTTCATCCTAGTCCATATGATCCATCCATGTTTCTTCATCATACTTCTACGGGGATTACTATTCTTCTTGTTTATGTGGATGACATCATCATTACAGGTACCGATGCAGATATGATTCACCAACTTCAGGCCTCTCTTCATAAATCTTTCCACATGAAAGATCTTGGTCCTCTGAACTATTTTCTAAGTCTTGAAGTTCATCAATCTGCAAAAGGCATTGTACTTCATCAACATAAATATGCTCTTGAATTAATTGAAATGACTGGACTCCAAGGATCTGCTCCTGTCGATACTCCCGTCGAAGTCAATGTTAAACTTCAGCAAGACAGTGAGGATCCTCTCTCTGATCCTACACTTTATTGTCGCCTCGTTGGCAGCTTGATCTACTTGACGATAACTCGTCCTGATATTTCTTATGCAGTCAATTTAGTCAGTTAATTCATGGCGGATCCTTGACATCTTCATTTGGCTGCAGTCCGACGTATTATTAAATATCTAATTCGGACACCAACCCGTGGATTATTCTATCCGGCCAACAATTCCCTGACACTCAAAGCATACTCCGATGCTGATTGGGCTGGTTGTCCGGATACTCGTCGCTCTACAACAGGATGGTGCATGTATCTGGGAGATAGCTTGATCTCGTGGAAATGTAAGAAACAAGCTAAGGTCTCAAAATCTTCTACCGAAGCTGAGTATCGTGCCATGTCTGCTGCTTGTTCAGAAATTCTCTGGCTTCGCGGGTTGCTTTCCGATCTCGGATTTCCTGCTGATAGTGCCACTCCTCTCTATGCAGACAATACTAGTGCAATTCGTATTACTGCCAATCCAGTTTTCCACGAACGCACTAAACACATCGAGATTGATTGCCATTTTATACGTGACGAATACAAGGGTGATGTCATTAGCCTTCCTCACATCTCTTCTGATCTTCAAACTGCCGATATCCTCACCAAGGGACTTCCACGACCTCGCCATCAGTTCTTGGTTAGCAAATTGATGCTTGTGGATTCCCCAGCATCAATTTGAGTGGGGGTGTCATACAAGATGGCTCAGGCCCACTTGGGCCCAATTTGGTGGCATCCAATCTCGTTGGATTTGGTCAAATATTTACACAGTTTTCTTTCTTCTTTAATTTGATTGTAATTAGATACTCTTTCTTTAATTAGATTGTAATTAGATTAGCTGATTTGTAGAGCTGATTTGTAGCTAATTTGTAGCCTTGATGAGGCATCTGTATTCTATATAATGGGAGAGAATCTCCAATGAATACACACAAAATTGATAATTCAAAATCTATGTTACATGCTACGTTTGTCACATTCCTCTACAACTTATTTCCCACACCAACAGGGATTCATATTACAGTATAAAAGAAAAATTCCATAAATCCCAACAGTGAATAGCAGTGTCGACAGAAACCAGCAACAGGGGGTTCACGCACCCTGATACTAGGTGCTCCAGATGGTGGGTCCTCCATGGTCCAGCCCACCTGGGACCTGGTCCACCTTCGTTGCCCATCAGGGCCCAGCCAGATGGATGGTCCTGATCTATGATCACGTGGGCCCCTAGGTCCCACAAAACCAAACAGATTTGGGTGTTTTGACGCTGAAAAATTCTGTCAATTTCCCATTCTGCCAATTCCTTCTCTGGATATTATTTTTGAAACAGATTTCCTCAACTTAAGGGTCTAAGGATCATTAGGAAAGTAATCCTCACAGATTTGGCTAACAAAACCAAGGGTTTACAGCCATATTTAACAATTGGAACTGTCCTTGACATTCCCTTCATGTACAGAACCTATCCAGCCATGATCAGTAGGCCCTAAAAGGTCTGTCCAAGGCCGCCTGTTCCCCTATGGGACAGACCTTTTAGGGCCCATGGGTCCCACATCAGACCATCGGGCATGGTTTGTGGGGCCCACTAACCCAGTCGACTAAGAGTCCATCTGGTCGATGGGGATTCTGAATATTATCTAATAATTCAGATTTCTTCCTTAATACAATATCTAACAGTATTAAATGAACAATTATATTTAAGGAAATAGTTCTCCAATGCCCAGAACATAATATTGGAATTTTTCCACTCCAAGGACATGGTTAGATCATATCAGCAGTAGGTATTTCCCCATGGCCAGATTTCTGGATTGGGATATGTGGGTCCATGTGGATCTCATCCCATGTTGACAAAACCTGGAAATATTGAATTCCTCTAATATGTGGTTATATTTCACATGTCGACAAACCACCTATATGTCGATGGAAAACTAAAAAGAGACTGGCTGCCTCAAATCCAAACTCCACTGGATAATCATACAATGTAGAGAAATGCAATTCTCAAGACTTGTCTATGTTCATATTTCCATCTCTTTGGGCCTATCTGGGTATATCCACAATAAACAAAAACAAAAACAACAAATCCCCATATCTCCATTTATTTAGAAATACCACTCACCTTCTTGTGTAGCTGATTGTGGCCCGTTAGATGTGAGATCTTGAATAGTGCATCCACTAAGCTTCCGAGGTTGGTCTTCTCGCCTTCCTTGCGAATTCTGCCGGTCTTCGTTGATTCCAAGGGAAATTCCTTGTCTGCATTCTTTCTCCTCCTCTCCTCATTAATCCAAATGAGAGAATTGGTGATCAAAACAAAGGAGTTAATAAAGACTAGTGGGAGGTGCGTGCGTTGCACGTAGTTGTTACCGAAAGCGTCTATGTTGTAGCTAGATATTTACTGGAATGAAAAATGGTAAGTATACAGTTATCTAGTTGTTAGTGTGCATATATGTTCTGATTTTATTAATAAAGAAAATACAAGTTTAAACATACTGTAATCAAATTAGGCAATTGAAAGATTTAAAATCACATTTTATAGGATACTAACATATACTTACATTCTATGTCTTGTTAGTGGAAGCTTTGTCAAGTCGACAGGTGGATCCTTTTGTTTCGGAGTACATGTTTTTGTTGTAAATGTGGGATCTTTTAGCTTGTAGAGATTTTTGATCTGTACATTTTGCATATTAGTACAACAACTGGACAAGAACAAATTGCAAAAAGAAATAGTCAATCACAATTCACAGGTACCACATAAGAAGATTGAATTGAATAACTCGTAATAATTCTATGATCCCTACTATTTCTCAGAATAATAATGTATTACTACTGAATTCAAATGGTTTTAAGATTTGAGAGACGGAGAGAATCCAATTACCTTTTTCAATTTTATCTTGCGCAACAAGCCTTCTCAACTTTGAACTTAGAAATCTTCTAAAATTTGGCGGAACTTGATGCCTTTGATGTATAAAACATTAAAATTTGGAGAAAAAAAGAAAAGAAAGGGGGAAAACAATTATTCTGTCAGATTTATACAACATAAAGATATAGAGTATGATTAGTGGTTAGTAGCATAAAGGCAGAACTGAAGCTTTTTTTTTTTAATCAGAAAATTGCTATTTTATATGACTAAGCTAACATAAAAAAGTGTGTTCAGAAAAGAGTGTTTCATGATTGCTTGATAAAATATATATTATTGTTATGGAAGAAAAGTAGCAAAGCTGAGCTCAGATTTGTTTAACTCAGGCTCTGTTAGTATCAAATTAGTCAAGTGCAACAACTTAATGATCTATAGTGCTTGATCACTAAAGATCAAAGTTCAGCTCAAATGCATTTGTTCAAAACTCCAGTTGGATTAACATGGCTCAGAAGCACTTGATCAAGCACAAGCTCAACTCAAACACAACTTGAATAATAAAAGGGGAAGTGAGCCATGGCCAGCTTAGGCTAGGCTCATTCAGAAATTACATGCCCTATCAGGAGCTAGTCTCAAGCTCTAAGTCAAGGCTAGGCTGAAACATTGAGCTTCCGGTCTGTTGGTTCCATATTAAAAGAGGAATCCAAGTTTTCAATAAAGAGAAGTGGATAAGTATGGTTATCTATGAGCACCAAACTTAGTAATATTTAAATTTAAGAGTATATGCAGTAGGTTTTGCATGATCATGATGGTAATGACAATGATGAGAGCAAATATGAAGTAAAAAATAAGTGAATTTATTCAGCATTATAAAAGAAGGGGGGAATTTATCCAGTTATGCGTATTTTCAAAAATGATCAACCATGAAACAGTCACATGGGTGTAACTTGAGGGACAGTGATCAGGTGATCATATTCTCAAGGGGATGGACACGTAAGAGAGCAAAAATGTTAAAAGTTGTGTTTTAAAACCATAACAACCATTGTATAAGATATGCATTTTTTTCACTATAATAACAACTTCAACCATTTCTGAATTTGCATATATGAAGATTCCTAGTTCTTATGATGTCTGCTTGAGTTCATTAATGAATAAAATAAAATTCTCATTCTACTTAATAATGCATTATAAGATATACTAACATAAGCCTGTATTCTGCCAACAATCAGTCAGTGAAATGGAAGATGCTAATCTTAACATGACTAAATCAAATGAACAAAAGGGAAAAAATATAGTATGTAGAACATCAAACATGCATGTCCAATGTAATCTTCAGTAGATATTTGACATGAAAATTCTGAGAAATTTGAAAGCCTAATCAAAACTTACAAATAATAAAATGGTAACAAAGGTTGCTGAAATGACATAAGACTTATTATCTAATTAGTGTTACAGCTCAAAATAGCCTTCATAGTCACATTTTACACATGTTATACAAAAATATCTGGACAAACATGAAGAAATCAATATGCAAACACACATATAGTAGGTAGAGCGGGGACTCATGTAAAGGGTTCATCATAGGAAAAAAACCTCTATAGCATTTAACTAAAAAAATAAAGCTTAACTATGATAAAAAGCAATTAAATCCCTACTCAATATTAACGTTTGAATCTACAATCTGCATTTCTCTATTTTGTGACATACACATATTATCTCGGAGAAATAACGAGTATACATGAAGTTGAACTCCAACAACACCAATATATAATTTTAAAGTCCTAAAGGAAGCAGTTAAATCAAGTGTAGCTAAGGTATAGTGGAGAGGTACAAGAGAGAGAAAAACTAAACTATTTAAGCGATTCAATATAAGAAAATGCAAACTTTGAATATGATTGAGGTATATATTTATAATTTTTAAGAAATATGCTAACAGAATTTATAGGAACGAAAAGGCAATTTTATAGAAATGTCAACTTAGGGTTTTATGAGTTTGTTTATTTAATCCGGCAATTTTACCTACACTACATACTGACTATTCTTGAAGAGATTTTAAATTAATGGCACTTAAATTCCAGCTAAACTATGTATACAAAACTTCAAGCATGATTTTCCATTCGCGATTCTTTAATCATAAGTCAATTGAAAACATAAGGTATTTTTTGTATACATTTTTTTCTTTTCACATAAACTAAAAAGTATAGCGGTACAAGTAGGACATTATTATTTATGGCCGAAGCAACCATGAAACCAGTTCTCATGTAGTCCAAACATTGGGTTCTTATAGAGCACATCATGATATGGTTATCTAAATTGATAGATGTATGCAACAGAATCACCCATCCATCCTAACCAATTCCAAGCCATTCACAAACCATATGATACATAAAACCAGGTCCTTAATTTCATTGCAAGAGGATGGACAACCATGTGGCATTTGAATTAAAGCCCAAGCTGGTAGAAGTTTTTATAAGGTAGCTGCAATAAGTCCTTTTCTTTTTCCTTTTTTAGCAAGGACTACTAAAAGAACAAATTATGAATTAATGAACATCTCAAGCTACATGACATTCTAAGTTCTTTGTTTTCCAAATTCCAATACAACAATTAAATTTAGCCAATATGACCAATAGAATGATAGTATCAAATTCAACCTGCATTAGATTCTAAGGTCCTCCAATACATAGTTGCCACCCCTTCATGTACTTGAAACTCAATTGGAAAAAGTGGGGAAGGAAAAAAAAAAAAAAGGGCATCTGCAGCAAGGGAGCACTTGAAAGTTTATATATTTTAAAACACAAGCATTAAAAAAACAGAATATATGTTTCTAAACTCATGAAGAAAATATATGATGAGTAGAAAAGGTGATACAAGCAAGACATTATTGTCTATGACCAAACGAACAGTGGAACCAGTTCTTTTATTTAGCAAAAAAACGATGGAACCAATTCTCATGTAGTCCAAACATGGGGTTTTTTTTTACAGAAAATGGATCGATTAATTGGAGTTCATAATTGTCACTATATCATAAAATTTATAAAAAGAAGAAAGAAAATCATCAAATCATTATATGCAACACCCAAATTTAAAATCCAAGACCATGTATCCAATTCTCAAGTTCCAATTGTTAACCAAGTGGGATTTCTCAATAACCCAATCCCAAATTCAAGAAACAGAAAAAAAAAAAAAAAAAAACCAACGCAAATGAATCTCCAATGTTCAAACCCTCATTGTCAATCATTTGAATTTCTCAATTTCCTAACCTCCAACTAAAGACATCCAATCCCAAACTCCAATGCCCAAATGAAGAATAACCAAATCCCAAATTCAAAAGGGAAAAATGCTTGAAATCAAAATCTCAACTGTCCAAATTCAAAATTAAAAAAAAAGGATCCAAAACCAGATGTCAAAAATTCAAAAAACTCAAAACCATAACTTGAAACCTTTCAAACCAGAATAAGATAAATCAAATTTCCTAACCCCATTAGATGAATTTTCAAGCTCAGTCGTCACTCACTTATGCCAAACTTTTAATTTCTTCTATCTCAATTAAAAATTCTAAATCACAAAATGAAAAAAAAAATCTCGAATGCACAAATTCAAATTCCAAGACCCTGAATCCATCCCAAACACCAGTTGTTAACTGCACATCTTTTCAGGTATTTTCATCAGCTAATTAAATGAGATAATAGACCGACTCAAGTTTAACTCAAATAATATTTAAAGTTGCAATCTTTTGAGAAAAAACCAAGAAAAGATGATCACCATATTAATAGTCATCATCAAAAAAGGGGAAAAAAGAAAAAAAAGAGAAAAACTTCCTTATGAAATCAAAACTTATAGATATTTTTTATACTTTTCTTACTCTAATGATATCTAAAAGTGAAAATCAAATTGAAACTCACAAGCCCCAGAAAACCCTAAAAAAATCCATCCTAAAGCATCAAGAGCGATTGAATAAACCCAAAAGAGAGCAAAAATATCAGTACGTGATGGAATGAGATACCAAAAGGGTGAGGAGGATAGATACTCGTATTAGTAAACATGCAGAGAAGTTAAAGAGAATTTGTTTTTGGAATAGTTATAATAGCGCAAATTAGAAAACATACAGAGAAGATAAAGAATTTTAAAAAAATGAGTTTAAAGCTACATTTACCTAACGGTGAGAACTATTGGAAAAAATTGGACACATTCAATTGAAAGAGAGAACAAAACCAATAGAGATGCACTTATGACAAAAGTTGCTTAAACTCTCTAAATCAGTGACCAGAGTTTGCTGCCATGAGTTCATCAATTGTTTTGTGCATGGTGTTGATTGCTAAGTCTTGGACTACATTCATTACAAGTCATATTTACTAAATTTCTACAATGGAAAACTAAGCAAATGAGAAATATTGGAATAATATTTAACAAAGTGGTGGAGGCTCGGCATATATTTTTTAATACGTTGTCAGCAAGCATTCTTGAGGTAAACTTCTTAATGCACGTATTGGAACACATACAAGGATAGCTTGTCATATAATGCAGAAACAATAATGCCAATATATTGGTGGGTCTAAAAAATACTAATTTGCGTTCAGCAAAAAAAAATAAAGATAAAACAAAAGGAATTTTTCAACAAAAAAACAAAGGATGACAAAGACGTAGAATATTGACTTTTTACCATATCTAATAACAGAAATTGAAATGAAACATTTAAAAAATAGTTAAACAAATTACCATGTAGGATTGGGTTGGGAAAGATCTCTAAGTTCTCCTTTTTGAATTGATAAATTGCATGTTATGTCCTTAACAATGTCCGCCATATCTTTTCCCGACTCAATGATAGGGAAAAGTTGATGACATGTCAAAAATTATCTTGACCAATTGCTGATGATGCAGACAAATCCCACAACTCCTCGTGCTTAATAAGTTGGCCACTTATTTGGTTAAGTGTGAACAGAGAATTAACAATGATTATCAAGTCTCCTACCTTAGCAAGTGCAAAAAGAAATTAGGGTTCCCTTTGATTGTCTGCTTTATGTTCAAAACATTGGTTGATAGCATCAGCATTTCTACACCATCTAAAGCAAGCAAGGAAGAAAATATCGGCCGATACGAAGCGTATCGGCCGATATATTGGCCGTATCGGCCTTGGCCGATACGGTACAAGAAGTTATCGGCCGCTACGGGTGTATCGCACCCGTAGCGGCCGATACGGGAGCGTATCGGCCGATACTTTAGTGTATCGGCCCATACACGTGGGGGGGGTATAAAACCCCCCCTTTTGGACTTTTTAGGGTTTTTTACCCTTGTCTTTGTTCTCTTCCCCTCTATAGTTTCCATTTTCACTTCTTTGTGGTCCCAAATGTCTCCTAAGTCAAGAGTATCGGCCGATACATGCCGCCACGTACGTATATAACCCCCCCTTTTGGACTTTTTAGGGTTTTTTACCCTTCTCTTTCATCTCTTTCCCTCTATGGTTGCTGTTTTCACCTCTTTGTGGTCCATCTTGCGTAAGTTCAAAAAAAAAATCGAATCGGGGCTGCCGCCGTCCGACGGCATGGGGCTTTCAGCCCCAAAGAGCCGTCGGACAGCCCTCCGGGGCTCGGCCTCTTTATTAGTACTTTTCATATATTGAATGATCTATCATGAATGCATGCAACATATAATGTTTATGTTCATATTAAGCTAATTTTGATCACCAAAGTTTTATACTTAGGGTTAGGTCTCACCACAGTGACCCTAACAAAGTAACAATTAAACACTGATATTTGGCTCTAATAGTACTATCATGATGTTTACATTACATATTGTTCAAATGTATGAATATAAGTGTCTCCCAAATCCCTTTTGGTGGTGATCAAGGTATTCCTAATTTCCTATTTCTCTCACTAACTCTCTACTCCCTTTGTCATTTCTAAATTGGTGTTGAATGTTGATTGTTGATCACTTCATAGTTCATTCACTTGATTGAATTTGAACCTTGAATGCTGAAGTATTGATATTTGATTGTTCAATGTTCACTAATGACCTAACTCTTAAGTTTTCTTAATTCTTATGCCTTTATTTCATGTTCTAATTTTTTTCTATTTAGCTTTCCATTACTTTTTAAGTTAACATGACTAAGAAACATGAATACATGTGAAAAAACTAATCATTACTATTATTTTCTATTTATGCAGCGATACAGGACATCATATATTGAGGGCACCGCTACGCCCCCTTTTCTTACTTACTTTTGCAAAAGAACCACATTTTCTTTCATTTTACAATTTTCTGGATTTTCTGGAATTTTTTCAGATTTTTTTGGCGATTTTTTAAAATCGCACCGCTACGCCGATACGTATCCCCGATACGCTACGTATCGCCCGCTTCGTATCGGTTTGGCGGCGGGCCGCTACGCCCGCCGCTACCGATATTTTCATCCTTGAAGGCAAGAACATAGCTTTAGAATTCAACAATCTGAAAATTAGATCCAATTCTCCAGCATATTAAGTATTAACACTTACGACTGAATTCATGAGGAAATAATTTCCAAAAGAAACTACAATGCATCGCTATTAGGGAGGAAGTGAGTGAAATTTGTTCTTTACAAGGAAGTAATAAAAACTCAATTGAAAATATTTCCTTTCAATTAAGAAATAAAATATATTTATGGTGTTATTACACTTTACAACTAAATCAAAGGAAAAAAAATATATATATATATAGCATATCTCAAGTGATTTGACCTGATTCCTTCCATACAAAACAATTAAACCACTTTGGAAACTGAATATAATTTTTTAGGCAGAGACAATGATTTCTTAGATCATTAAGCTTCCTAACATTAAACATGGTAAGAGAGAAGGCGCTACACTTCTAATAGGGTAAAACCCTTTGAAATAATCATGTCATTAAGATTAAATTTCTTGTAGACTTTTAATGAAACACTTCATGCTCGCTCAACTAAGGATTTTTAAAGGAAGGAAAAAAAAAACCAAAGTTATTAAGATTCAACTTTTATAAATTTGTGATCAAACACTCCATCCTCAACTTAAGATTAGAAAAAAGGAAGAAGGAAAAAAAGGCATTATGCACATACTATTGTGCTACAACAATGAGAAAAGAAAAAATATTGAAAGAAAAATGCATACAAACTGTTGAAGCTCAACCTAAAAAGTGTGAAAAAGGGAGGGGGAAAATCAAAAACCAAGACATACATATTTATGCTGCTCCAATAATGTGGAAAAAAAGCTTGAAAACAAAACACACACCTTAAGAAAAAGAGCAAAGGTAGAGAGAGCGGGGCTTTGGTGGAAAGGGGCGGAGGAGATGAGAAATAGATGGAGAATGAGAGAGCGAGAGAAGAGGAGGCATTCATGGGTGGGAAATCATTTTAAAGTGAGTTGTGAGAGGGATTGATGAGATGGCCTTCGTGATTCCTTCATAGGGGATGTAGACTGAGACAAAGAGAAAGAGGAACCCTAAGTATAGATACCTACTATTGGACACAAAGGATTTCCATAATAACCTCAAACAAAGGCACTTTGCATTAACACAACACAGGAATACAATATAAGTTGCGCATTCATTCCCAGCAGTTTGATCACCAACCAGGACATCTCCCATATCAAATCTGATTCCATTTCCTTGCTTCTTGATACCAGTCAATTGCACTGCTCTTTTCACAAAATTAAAATAATTAAGAACGAGTTCACATCATAATTTATACTTTGATTCAGATAAAAAAATACTATAAAATAAATGGAATCATGAATTGTCCAAAACATACTTTTCAATTTATCATCTTACAAAATTTGCACATATCTTGTAAGTAGTAGTGAAAACTGAGAACATGAAAAAGCGGGGGCTTAATCATCTCTCCTAATAAAAAAAAATACAATCACCCACATCTCTAATCATGCATATGGCTCTATATCAAGTAGATTCAAACTGTCCATTAACTTAATTGTACAGATCCATAAAGAAGACTATTACAGACCTCTAAATAGCTAATCAATAGAATACAAATTGACAAGAAAATTTAATGGTGTCATCTAACCATGGTGAGCTTTGGACAATGTCTAAGCAAAGGAAGAGCCCATGGGATACGCAATTTACATCTCATTGATATTTGACGCATACAAGATAATCTTATGGAAGGAAAAGCATAGATAAGCAAGCTATTTTCCTCTTTAAACCTCATTTCTTTTAGCGGATATTTCCATTGCACCGTATCATACAATTCCAAAGAATTTATGTTCTAACAAATTTCATGAAAATGGAGTTTACAAATCAATAATCTGCAATCAAAATTTTTCAAATATCTAACTACTTTATTTCCCTGATTTTAGAAAAATGATCCCCAATCCTTCTTTTCCTGCAATCAATTTTTAGGGACTCAACCCTCTACCATCATTTCAAAGTTACAATTCCATAAAAAAAAAAATCACATGCATATATCCATAAAAATAAATACATATTCACTTGCCTTTGGGTGAGGAAATCCAAAATGCCCAAATCCACAACTTAGCTCAAAATGACCAAAATCTATGAATTAGAAACAAATTCACATAAATAACTCTACAAATCACAATCTAACATGCTAACAAACTCATCTAACACTAATTAGTGGAAAAACCCAATTAACCCAACTTAATCAAAACAAAGAAGCTTACCTAAGAGAGAAATTGAAATGAGGTTGCGGGGTCCACTTGATCGATGATGGAGGCCTCGGTGGTCCATTGGCAAGGATAAAGAAAGAAACAGAATGAAAGAAAGAAAGGAAAACAGAAAGAAACTGAGAGGGATAGTGAAATGGTGAGATGATGAAATGGGTTGGGGAATACCTCATGTTGGCAGAATATGGGTTTTGTGGGATTTTTCCGTGGACCTTTTTGGCTGCAGATAGAGCGCTTTATGGGGAGAGATGGCAGGAGTCTAGAGTCTGTGAGGTATTGGATGAAATGGGTTGGTGGGTTTGCTTGGGAGAGGGTTTTGAGAGATGGGTTTTGGAGGAGATGGATTGAGAGGCGTGGTGTCTGGAGTTTGTGAGGTATTGGATGAAATGGGTTGGTGGGTTTGCTTGGGAGAGGGTTTTGAGAGATGGGTTTTGGAGGAGATGGATTGAGAGGCGTGGTTTGATGGGGTTTTGCTGGAGGAAATGGAATAATTTTTTCTTGGCTTGAAGCAAGAGAGATGAAATCGATGGATGGAAGGGAAAAGAAAGAGAGAGACGTTGCAGAGAGAGCTGAAAAGGGATGAAAGAAAGAGAGAGACGTTGGGATAGGTGGGTGACCGTCATCAAAAAGCAGTAAGAGGTCAAATGGAAAAGGGAGAAGAAAGAAAAAAGAAAGAGCAGAAAACGACAAACGAGTGAGTCGACCATGCACTTGCCAAACTGTGGCTTTTATATTTATGGATAGAAATGGGTGTACAATAGGATATGGGGATAACTCCAAATTTCTATCCGTTGGGAACTCCCCTAGGCATACGAACGAAATAAACCCCGTGCGCGTGCACACACACAAGGGGGGATGTCGTTTGAAACAACTCAGCCCCCTTTGAATTTCAGATAACAAGACCATTAATGGGTTCTAAACAGGTCAAACAAAATAAAACTAAAACAAACACATCAGCACAACCCATTACCTTATGGGTTGGGTGAATCTGGGCCCAACCTGGCCAAGGGTAATACATGGCGGGTCGGGCCGGGCCACGGCACGTTGACCGCCGTGCTTGGCCATGTCGTTGACATCTCTAGGTTAAGGGTGGAACGAAAATCGTGTAGGGCCATTCAAGTTTTGATAGAGTGGGTGATGATAATAAAAGCATTTACGGGCTTTTGCTTGCATTAGAATACATAGAATTCATATCATAGGTGGTTAAAAACGAAGATCAAAGATGAACTTTCCTTTTAGGAAAAATAGAGTAAAAAAAAAGATGGGAAATGAATATCCAACCAACACCCCAGGAGTTGGGAAAATGATGGTATGCTCATTACTAACCTTGCAGTCTTTACCCCCTCATGTCAATTCCAATTGTCGCTGTAAATCATATGAAAAAGGGAACTTCCCCTTGCAGGTACTTTGCGTCCATTTTTTTCCTCTCCCACTGACAATCCATAGCCTCCTTCTGGCGAACAATGCCGAAACCTGGGATCTTTGTCTCCTTATCTATCAGTCAATATGCTCTTTATTTTTCTTTTTTAATTAAAATACTTGGCTTAAAAAGTAAAATGGAAAATCATGTGAGGTGTGGTCGAATGCTGAAATATTTACAGGTCATCTTTTCCACTGAAATCTTGGCGGATCTCAAGTTTTGGGTGCAATACAGAGTGCTTTAGATTTGGAATGCAGCTAAAACAATAATATTCCAGTGCTATAATGATGAAGCTCTGCAAGGTTGTGCATTTCTAAGCTAGTTACAGATTTTAGTTGATGGCATGGTATTGCTGATGCAGCGACAATCAAATGTATTATGGTGGGGGTGGGGGCTATGCCACTGATGAACATGGTACGAAAGATAAATGAATTTGTTTGGTTTGGCATGGTTTTGAACTGTAGTTTATTTGCAATAGAGGCACGAAAATTGGAACCAGTTACACTGGTCCCCATTGCAAGGGATTGGGACCATGTTACTAACTACTGTTTTAAAGACTTCCCATATGATAAGTGACCATTAAAACTGCTATTAATTGGAAAAAAAAATATATTAATGATGAGCATGTAGTTGGTAGTAGAAGTGGAGTGATGGTTTATGTTAGTTCAGTTCGGTGTGTTTTTAAACTGTGGATTATCTGCAATGACATTGACTAAATGGACAGCCTCTGTTCATGGGATTTTTTTGGAATCTACCTGTGCTTCAAATCATATGGCTTCATAGACCTATCATCAGTCATCACACACACGTTCAACAATAATGTAAAATTCATACCAAGTCTGCATGAAATATATGCCTAAACCATGAATTATTTGCATGGAAAGACATTCAAACAGTATGTTGTCATAGTTAAAATTTCCATGCAGGAAGCAAATTGAATGCATGAAATGCAACAAACAGACACATAAAATTCAGCATGTAAATCATCGCCCAGCAGTGAGTGAAGTGAAATGAATAAAACTCTAGCACTAAGCAATGGGTTTAAAGCAAAATAACCCAACCCAAACAGTGGCTTGGTGCATACAATTTTACACAGTAACTACCTTGAAAAAGTGTATGAAATTCACACAGCATACAAATAATGCATTTATATGAAGACAGGCTCATCTAAACATAAATTCCTATGTATTCAACTTCTATGTATTCTAATGGAAACAGACAAGCCCTAAAGGACAAGAAAAGATAAAAATAATGATATCAAATCGAAATGATTATAATAAACAAAATGCCCAGATTGCAGAAATAAACAAAAGAAAACTCTTTTCTAATGATAAACTCTTCAAAATTGAAAACTAATGTAGACAATTAAAAGGGAAAATTAAGAAAATCTTCATAGAGCTTACAATTAGACCAGAAAAAAGAAAAGAAAAAAGCATGACATCAAAAATCAAAAGAATTATAAAGAGCAAAACATGATCCGACAAAAATAAAGCCAATAAAAAATCCTTTCTAATGGTGATAACTAATGTGAAAAAAAGCATGAGTTTATATTGAAACGGTTATAATAAGGAAAACCCGGTCTGACAAAAATACAAAGATTACAACAACAAAAAAAAAAAAAAAAATCGCTTTTGAATGGTAAGATGATTCGAGCAACCCTTTGGTTGCAACATTGAGCACTTTCAAATTGTGATGCAAGCTCTAGTCAAAATCCAAAGAAAACCCATTTTACCATCAGCACAACTTTGTTAAAACCAACAACATAATAAAAAGAATGACAAGATAGTAAGAGAAATAAAAATCTACTCCTGCATAATCCAAAGAGAAGTAAACCAATTTTACTACCAAAACAAAGAGATCATTATTGTAGACATTAAAAGGAGAAATTCCTAAAAACTCCATAGAGCTTTCTATCAATGACCAGAAAAAGATTGAAAAACACATAAAATTGAAATGATTGTAATAAATAAAACTCAATCCAGCAAAATACCCACATTACAGAAATAAAATCAATAAAGAAAAGAAAACCCAGTTTTTCTTAATGGTAACATGACTGGAACCTGCAACCTTTCAGTTGCGACATTGTGCACATTCCAATTGTGTTGTGAGCTCTTGTCAAAATCCAAAGAAAACTCATTTTACCATCAACAATTTTTTTTTTGAATGCTATCTGTAAATTGACAAGAGAAAAACTATAAAGTACAAGAGATCTATACTAAACCAAAAAGCCGAATGAAGGCCACAAAAGGCACAGCGGCCACAACAAGCAAACCAACAATACAAACAAAAGGCAGACAAATCAACAGAAAAAAGGGCCAAATCATAAAACCGAATTCGTACATTATGTGAGAGAAAGATGCCCCGAATCCATCAACATTGTTAATAACACATAAAAAGGAGAGAGAGAGAGAGAGAGAGAGAGGTGCACAAGCTCAGTATTGCAAGTCATAAAGCAAAAAAATTAAAGAGATGCACAAGCTGTAATATTTTTATGACAAGAAATTGAATCAAATGAAAGTTCAACTTAGCAAGAAGGATAAGGAAAAAGAAGTACAGGAATTAGCAAAAGATGAAACAATGCAACCAAATAAATTGAACAAAATGCTGCAAGTGATAAGTGCTTAATTGGTTGAAATCTAAGCACTAATATTTGGTTTATCTTGTGCTAGTCATAGATGTTTTATTTAATTTTACATAGTTTTGTTAATTTTTATGCTAAGGTCAAAAGGAGTCGAAAAGAGAAGGTTTCATGAAGAATGAAGGGCGTGAATCCCAAGAAAGTGTGGAGACTCATGTCATAAATCAGAAGGATGGGAAGGAAAGAAGAACAAGAAGGCAACTCTGTGTGTTACACGCCCAAGGAGGGGTCCACACCTATTGCAAAGAGCTGAATTTCAGAAATTAGAAAGTTCTATTCAAGTTAAAGTGTAGCCCAATGAAGGAGAAAAAGAAGGAAAGTTTGGAGCAAGAGTTCAAGCCAAGTTAGAAGTCTAAGAAGAAGGGGTCCCACACTCATGTTGCACGCACCAAATAGGGTCCACTTTTATGTCAAAAGTTCAGATTTAATTCTTTGCAATCAAAATTCAGATTTGTGAGCCACATGTGAGGAACTTTCTATAATATATAAGTAGGATTAGATTTAGAAAGTCTTGTTTAACAAGAAAGAGGACTCCTATTCTGTTTTAATTAGGAAGCTTACTTGTAAAGTAAGGTGGAGATCTAATCATATAAGGGAACTACTTGCTAAAAGAGGCTGTTGCAAAGCTTATAAAAGGCATAGAAGGGAGTAGAAGTGCAGAATAATACCAGCCACAACCTAGCCACGTCCAGCCATAAAACATCACACAAACCATCCACAAATCATCTTTGGAAAGAAATTTTAAAAAATCATGCCAAATATGATGGTGAAAAAGTATACATTAAAAAATAAGTGTTAAATGCTCTGCTAAAATCCCCATGGAAACGATTTTCTATCGAAAGAGAGGTAGAGAGACATTAGGGCAAAACTATATTTTTACATAAATATCCTACTATGTTAATGCATTAAAAAGGAATATCTAAATTAGATTAAGCTAATTCAAAAGAATTGCTATTGAATTTAGTCTCAATTAAAAAATAAAATAAGAAATAAGATAAATAAAAACTACTTGTTGCAAGTGTTATAGGAAGATCTTGATTTCGTAGTGGCATCACATATCAAATTGAAGACTACATAGATCATGAAGTAGGCTATGATCCATCAGTGGACCTCAGATTTTAGCAGCTTGGATCTAACATGACTGACCGTTTTCACCTCTTGTCTTCACCGATTTAAAAGACAAAACTACTGCTCTCCCTTTTGCCATTTAGGGTTTTTTAAGAGTATCTTTTTTTGTCATCTAGTGCCTTTTTAGAATAGCTTTTTGTCATTTTGTGACATTACTTTTAACCCCTTCATCTTAGTTTTCTCTTGATTTGACCTTTTAATTTTATTTCATTTCACCCCTTATGCAAACAAACATGACCAGGCTAGCTTTGGTGACTGCAAAGGGCCTAAGTTAGAATGGTTGAAAAGTAAGCCAAACCAACAAAGTCATGATCATTTCCGAATTTCAGGGCAATGTTTAGAATGAACATGTGTACCCCAAAAGATAGAGATGCTTGCATTGATCCCAAAAGGCAATCATTAAAGGACATGCCCAAGCTTGTTTATTTGCTTGACTGGTGAAATGAAATAAAAGGAAGGGTTAAATATAAAATTAAAAGAAAAAAAAAGAAAAAGAAAAGAAAAGGAAGAGGGAGTTGGGAGTAAAAGCATTAAAGGACAAAATTACTCCTGTTTGTTTGTCATTTAGTGCCTTTTTAGTATAACTTTTTTCTTTCTGTTACTTTTTCTCTTGATTTTACCACTTACTTTTATTTTATTTCACTCCTAATGCTAAAGTTAATTGAAGTGAAGGATTACTTTAAGAGACAAGAAAAGAAGAGGAGTCATATAAAACACATTAAATTTAAAAAATCACCCCTTTTTTATAAAAAAAAAAGTAGAAAAAAGTATTCTCTTATGACAAAATACCCTCCTCTTTTTTATCCACAATGATGAAAAACCCTCTTTTTTATCCACAAAAATAAAATAAGTACCTTCTTACACCACTAAATGACAAAAACCCCCTTAATTATCCAAAAAAGGTTAAAAAGGGTACCTTATTCTTTTCATGTCTCTTAATTTGAATCTTCACTTTAAATTCACTTTACAAGTGAATTATCCAATCAGGCAAGCGGTGGAATATGCAAAAGCATTCACTAAAAAAAAAAAAAAAAATGAGGATGCAAATTGGAAAGTTACATTTTGTCATGAGGATGCATAAGAGCATGAGGGGAAAATCATGTTTGATCATAGCAAGGCATTTGATGAGAGGAGCCCATGTAAATCTCATGGAATAGAAGGACAAAAACCATGATGCCTTTAGGAAATGTATAAAGAGGCGATGACCATGTGAAAGCATCGCAAATAGGCAAGCAATCTAGGTCCCTATATACAAAAAAAAAAAGAAAAAAAAGAAATAATAATAATAATAAAAATCTATAAACAATGAATGCATGATAAATTTGGCACATGAAAATACATGTGAAAAATCCCCACGATTTTTTTTAATTAGGAAATGATTTATTTTTTTTGAAATACCACTAAATGAGTGATGTATCATTTTTTATTTTAAAAATGTAAGTCTTCCCACAAGAATGGCTAGGCACAAGAACTCCAATCCTTTGAGCAGTGAATAATATTCTCACACTCGAAAGATAGGAGGATGTAACCAAAGGATCCAATAGTGAAGAAATGGCAAGAATATATATATATATATATATATATATATTAGACATGTATATAATGGAGAAGCATTCCCCTTTTCAAAAAGAAGAAAACGAGATACGTAGAAAAAACCAAGAGATATGTACCACCACACTATCATGATTTAAGCACAAGAGTTCCAAATCCTTTGAGCAACGAATAATCTTCATTGTCGAAGGTCGATGTAACCAAAAGATCCAATAATGATGAAATGGCGAAAAAAAGTTTTTTATTTTTTTTTCCACATGAAATGAATAGAGAAGCATTCTTTTAAAAAAGAAAAGAAAAATGAAACAAACCACCCCGCCACCATGATTTGCTACAAGAGTGTCATTTGAGCAGTAAGTAATCTCATGCTCGAAATGTAGGAGGATGTCACCAAAATAGCCAATACTGATAAAATGGCGACTTGTTTTAGGCATGAAATGAAAAAATTTTTTTTTACAATTATAAAAAGGAAAAAAAAAAAAAACATGCATGGAACTCCAAATGATTTGATGGCGTCGTTTTCTTTTCTTTTCTTTTCTTTTCTTTTTTTAGAACTTTCAACTCATGTAGAAAGTAGATGCAAGTTGTAAAATAATATCATGTATGAAGGTGAAGGTGCCAGATACACAACTTTATTGCATTAAGGCAGATACAACGCTAACACAAAATGCATACCACCATTGCCCATAAATGCATGTATAACTGGGTCAGAAATAAGTCCAAACAAGGGACTGTCTTGGAATTTCAGTCCATATAATGGACTGTTTTAAGAATTTGGTGCAAACAGTGGACTGTTTTGAAAATCCTGCACACGAATGGGACTGCTTTGAAAAAACAGCATGTAGAAGGGACTGTTTTGAAGAAAAAAGGTTCCATTTGGACTCTTTCATGAAAAAGAGGGACTGTTTTTTAACATCAAAAGCATATATGAGTATTTTCTGGATACAAATTCATGATAAAAGCGCATAAAATCATGGGAAAATATACAAATCATGAAAACTGATGAACATGATGGGACAATGAAATTCATACCAAGTTAGCAAATTAAATCACAAATATCATTATTTCATGCATGTTAATTATATTAAAACATGATCAAGCAAACAAAAAAAATGCTTCCAAAATTCAATCTCAGCCATACAAATGATCATTTCATGCATGTTAATTATAATAAAAAATGACCATGCAAATAAACAAATGCGTCCAAAATTCCATCTCAGCTATACAAATGATCAAAATTCGAAATTTGAGAAACACGATGATGGAAATCATGAAATAGGCGAACACACAAGAAGTATGCATGAATTTTCGCGTTGGACATATGAAAATAAATGAATGGGATTTTTTTTTCTGAAAATGCATGAATTTTCACTTAAAACAATGGATGAAAAAAATGCATTGTTTCCGCGTAAATTCAGTGAATAAGAAAAAGACATGAATAAATGCATAGAACCACCGGGTCCATGCGAAATATGGTGGATACATGGTGTAAATGATACGGTAAATATATCCATGAAATTCACAAGGATGGACATATCAACCATGGGCTAGATAATTATTTATCAAATGGAACATATTATCAAAACGACAATTTCACAGTGGAACAATGAACAAACCCGTGCGAACTCATTTTCAAACAATACGTTGCATCTATGAGACAGTGAGCATACATTGGAAACAAACACAAATCTTCTCCATTTTTTAGATCAGCACCTTACCCTTGTAGTAATGCGTTGCAGTTCTCACCAGCTTCCCCAGGATTATAACCCTGGGCATGCAACCTTACCTCACCTGAGATCTCTCCCACTGGCATCGGTTCGATGGGTCCCCAGCCCCTTAACGGGGGTACTGAAAAACACTAATCCCACATGCATAAGATCCATGAGGCAGTGAGCATATCATATAATCAACACAAATTCCCACATCAAATAGTGGGGCCACTGTAGGCGTGGTGGCATCAAATTTGCGATGCAACAGATATTCAGTTTCATACTAATTCATGGTAAGGGCAGTGAACAGACTGCAGCATGGAAAGCATATCCAAAGAATGAGTGAAGTGAGTGGATGGCCAGCAACCAAACAGTGAATTTTGTGTGCAAAATTCAACATGTGAACAGTGGGTCCTACCCAAACAGAGGGTCATTCGATTGGAAAACGAGGAATTCTAACGCCCAAACAGAGGGTACAATGCATGAAAATTCAGCTTCCGGACTTGTACCCTAAGTGTAATGAAAATGTGTAGCAAACCCAACACCCAAAGAATGGAGTTCTGAAAACCAAACCGTGGCTACAAGGCAATTATATCATAATGCAGGTGGGTCATTGCTAACTTGCACCTGGGAGACCATAGGCAATGCTTGTGGAGGGCGCTTCCTCTTCTTCTCATAGCTGATCCCTCAAAATTGAAAACCATATTTCAAGAGTGTGGAAACTATCCTTGTTATCAGAAATTTAACCAAGGTTCAACAACACAAAAAAGAGCATCAAAGATACTCTACTAAATCTCATGAGATCTAAGAGGCTATATAGATTGAGAAACCATGTTTCAAGAGTGTGGAAGATCAGTGGTTGAACTAATGAGCAATGCAGAACAATATACGCAGAACATGAAACATGAAAGCATCTTTTTTTTTTTTAATTTTTTTTATTAATTCCTAAGACCAAATCTGGCTAGATTATACACTAATAGAAAAGAATAACATCAACAGATGGCATGCATGCTAACAATTTCAATGCAGATCATACAACCTGCACCAGTAGTTGCTGTGTGGGCATCACAAATCACAACAACTAACCATGTTTACAAGAAACAGTTGGGCGGTAAGGTACAAGCAGCAGCACTACAGTTCATTTGTAAGTGCAATGAATTCTAGATTGAACACTACAGTTCCTAGGATTCAGATTTCAATAAGCTAACAAAAAGCCCACTTTAAAATAACTACATTTAACCCTTGAACTAGTGAATCAATTGCTTGGTAAGCTGAGAACGCATTCATATCATTTATCCAAAACCTATATATAACCCGTACACATGAAATGAAAACCAATATGCATGACATGAAACCATTCAAGATTTTGGCTATGATTTTCCTCTCTATAGCTCATTGCATTTTGCATCAATAGAAAGTCCACCTGCAATGGCATTAGGGCTAAAAGCTGCTGCTGACGCATGACGTGTACCAGATTAGCCTTACAGCAATTAAGGGCTGGAATTCATTGTTCATATAAAACCATGGTCCCTTATTGAAGGGTTCTTCTTGCTTATGTCTATTAACTAGTTGAGGATGGGTCTTGGTTACTAAATTGCAGTTATTATGGCTGACGTTTCCAATGAATATGCAAGGAAACAGAAATTTATACATACTATAAAAGTGGGGCAAAGACTTTTTTTCTGGACCACCCACGTCAAACATCACGCTGGATATTGGGAGGAGCACCGAAAACCTATTAGGATGAAATAAGTAATATTAGTATAAACTTTAAAGGGAATTACATCCAAATAAAATTAATTTTTAAGCTTAGAAGTGGTATTTGATTGCACTGAAGCACTGAAGCTGGTATTTGATTGCATGTGGTGGCCTTTGAGCTCCAAGTACAAACAGAGTCTGTAGTTGGATCTGTTTGTTTCCTTTTTCCTGCTTGTGAATTGTGATTTGCTTTGCTTTACATGAACGGTATATTCATGTGGAAATAGGAATATAATCTCTCTCACAAATCATGAACAGGTATCACCCTGACAAAAATTCCAACAATCCTGAAGCTTCGGAACTTTTCAAAGAGGCTGCTTATTCATACAGCGCTTTAGCTGATGCAGAGAAACGAAGATTGTATGACAATGCATGACTTGAGGTAAATGTCTATTTTGCTTCATACTTGCCATCTTAAAACTGCATTTAACAGAGTTCTAATATTAGCCAAGTCAAACTGTAAAAAAATTCACACAATTACACACCAATGCACTTTAACATATTCCATGTGATTTGTGGGAGAGGGAGACTATCAAGTGAATTTGAAGAGTGAAGGTTGAAAAAGAGGAAAAGAGATAACCTTTGCTAAATTGCAGTTATTATGGCTGACGTTTCCAATGAATATGCAAGGAAACAGAAATTTATACATACTATAAAAGTGGGGCAAAGACTTTTTTTCTGGACCACCCACGTCAAACATCACGCTGGATATTGGGAGGAGCACCGAAAACCTATTAGGATGAAATAAGTAATATTAGTATAAACTTTAAAGGGAATTACATCCAAATAAAATTAATTTTTAAGCTTAGAAGTGGTATTTGATTGCACTGAAGCACTGAAGCTGGTATTTGATTGCATGTGGTGGCCTTTGAGCTCCAAGTACAAACAGAGTCTGTAGTTGGATCTGTTTGTTTCCTTTTTCCTGCTTGTGAATTGTGATTTGCTTTGCTTTACATGAACGGTATATTCATGTGGAAATAGGAATATAATCTCTCTCACAAATCATGAATAGGTATCACCCTGACAAAAATTCCAACAATCCTGAAGCTTCGGAACTTTTCAAAGAGGCTGCTTATTCATACAGCGCTTTAGCTGATGCAGAGAAACGAAGATTGTATGACAATGCACGGCTTGAGGTAAATGTCTATTTTGCTTCATACTTGCCATCTTAAAACTGCATTTAACAGAGTTCTAATATTAGCCAAGTCAAACTGTAAAAAAATTCACACAATTACACACCAATGCACTTTAACATATTCCATGTGATTTGTGGGAGAGGGAGACTATCAAGTGAATTTGAAGAGTGAAGGTTGAAAAAGAGGAAAAGAGATAACCTTTGCTAAATCTATGAGAAAATGAACTAGTATTCTTTTTTAGTACAGTGTCAAAAAGTCATCACTCTAACATTACCAATAAAAGAATAATAATAGGAAAATCAGATTGTCATCCAGCTGGGGTGGTCTTGTTTATGAAATTGTTTATGTGGTCATCCACAAATTGTTGGGGTGGTGCAGGGGAGCTTAAATCTTCATCCAGCTGAAGCAATAACAGCATCTCAGCATGCATATTAGGAGGGAGCCACCACCAAAATGCATAGCTATTCAAGTATCTATCAGAAGCATGCATTTTATAGAAAGTAGCAACCACCAAACTGCATAGCTCATTAAGCATTTATCAGAAGCACCATGGATGTCTGGTCTGGTGGTGATTTGTGGGTGAATTGCTGCAACCACATGCTATCTGTAATTAAAAATATCTCTCTCTTAGACTTTGAACCGGTTTTGATTGATTCAATCAGATTGTCAAGGCCCCTAAAATAAAAATAAAAAAACAGAGAAATCCAAGAATGTGTTGGCAAGGTAGTTTGCTTCTCTCTTAAGTCTTAATAGAATGTGTTGGCAAAAAGAAAGGAGATATTGGAAAGACTAGACCATAGTCCATATTAAGTACAACATCAGGATAAGAGGGGTGCTATGTAATTACCAGACGTGTTTGAGTGTCCATTTGCAATGGCTGGACCCCCGCGTGTGGAGAAGATGACATATCTAGCATGTGCACCAATGAACTTATATTCAATAATAGTCACTTAGCATGTGCACCAATGAACTTATATTTTATGCTGAAGAATGACAATAATAACCGCGATAAAACAACACAGTTTTAAACAATGAATGAGTTCTGATGATTATACAGGAACTCAGTCAAAAACAAAAAAACCCACGTTATGCAGTAATCCTCTCTCTTTTCCTCATTTTTCTTTCCTTTCCAAATTTCAAACTTTACCTGCTAAAGAAACAAGACCCCAAAACAGATATAACAACTCATATCCAATGAATTTTATTCTTTTTACCATCTATGAGAACACTTGTTTCCTTTGTTGGAAAAGCCTGAGGCTGAGATAACCAAAGTGTTGTTTTGTTCTTTGAAACCTGGCCGCAGAGCATCCAAGTTCAAAGGGGCCCAACTGTGTATTTATAAGTATAATCCAAGTTTCTCATTTAATTTACAGCCTGTGGGATATCAGGACAACATATTGAACTAAAACAGGCATACATAACCACCAAATTAACATATTGTAATGACTAACACATTGCAACCTACCAATTCAGATCTGAATTTCTCGAATTGAGAATAAAAAAAACTATGCCATCTACTTCTAAGTCACAGTTCTATCAATGAATCTCAAAATACCAGCACAGTGATACATGAGCCAAAAACACGAATGCCCAAATTTACAATTTAGATCCTACTGATTTCCAAGAATACAATAGCCTTCACTGATCCTTACTGATCAGATCAAAGTCCTTCAAATATTCAGAAAAATGGAAGAAATGAGGGCATCAATTGGTGTTCACGAATCCACTTGAAAAGAGAAAAATGTGTCACCAATGGGGGAAAGATAAACTGTCAAGAAAACAAGTAGAAGACTCTAGTATTTCAAAATGAACCAGATATTGCTCACTATCTTTTCAACATTTTCATAGCTAGCCTTGCTGATGAGAGAGTGCCAACAGAAAAACATCTGCACCACAATAGCTTAGAGGTCTTAAATATGCTGCAATCCTCCTAATCAGTTTCATAGAGCCGAAAAATAAGACCCACAAAATATACTTTTCTAGCAAAAGAAAATAAAAAATTAATAAAGGGAAAATTTGATAGAACGCATGGAATAGTTAAACAATGTACCTATTTTATCCCACCATCCTAGATTATTAGTGCTCCCATCCACCACCACATTTGCACTGAAATTGTCGAAAACAGTCGGTACATAACCCTACATCCCATAAAAGAATGATAAAATTAATTCAATAAATTCAATAAATATTTATTAGATTGAGACTACAGAAAAATAAGTACTTCACACCTACTCCTAAAAGGAATAATGTCAATATGGCATGAGACAAAGCTCTTGAACAATGAAATTTTTCAATAGATACAAAGCTTGAATTAATGTGTGAAAAGAAAATTCATCATTTCATGTGTGAATTAAAAGTAATGCTCAATTTCTGACTTCCCATGCTAAAAATAGAAAGATTCATGATTTCATGTAAAAATATGATTTTCAAAGAATTTTGACTTGAATTCAAACTTTGATGCATGAAAACATGAAATAATGAATTTCCAATAAAATCAAGCATGATTTGATGAATAAGTCCTTAATTACTAAAAATTAATGATGAAAATGTGCATTTTTAAGAAATTATCACACCCCCAACTAGCATTTTGCTAGTCCCGAGAAAGAAATGCAAACTAGGGTAGGATTCTTACATAATCTAAGAAAAGTAAATGCAGAAACAAAAAAGGAAAACAAATGGCCACATTCACTAGCACTCTCGACTGCATTTAGCGTGGGTAGCACTCTCGACTGCATTTAGCGTGGGTAGCAAGCCCATAAATCCTTTAGGTCACCCCTAGTGGACGAGTTGTGCATCGTGAGGGTTTGCAGTGAATATGCGCCCACAAAATTCATAGCGCCTAAAACCAAAAATAATGAAAGAAATTTTTCGAAAGAAAATTTATAATCATCAAATATATTCAAATCTTTAGAAAAATCGAATCTAGGCAATTTTGAAACCCAGTTCGCCAATCCCATCTTTGGAAAGAAATTTTCAAAAATCATGCCAAATATGATAGTGTAGGGTGAAAAAAGTACGCATACATAAAAAAATAACTTTTAAATGCTCCGTTAAAACTCTCTTGGAAACGACTCTCTATCGAATAATCTAGTCCACCTAGAGACTTAGCAAAAAAACATGTTTCCTCTCAAGGTGACCATGACGGCTTTCGCACTACTGTTTTTCAAAAGGCCGGAAATTTTCATTTCTAGACTCGGTTACATAGATATCGAGGAGCATACCCAAATCTTACGTAACTTCGTTCACGGTCCCCAACAATAGGCAGCCCTTTTCATGTGCCCGAATTGATTCACTAGTATGTGGAAAAATCCACCCAGATGAACCAGGAAACTAGTAAAACTAAGTATTGGTGTTCCTTCATATTTTCAATCAAATTGTCCAAAAAATTAGCAAATAATGGTTTTGCATTTAAAACTTTTGAAAATATATACGATTCTCTATCGAATAATCTGGTCCACCTAGACTTAGCAAAAAAACATGTTTCCTCTCAAGGTGACCATGACGGCTTTCGCACTACTGTTTTTCAAAAGGCCGGAAATTTTCATTTCTAGACTCGGTTACATAGATATTGGGGAGCATACCCAAATCTTATGTAACTTCGTTCACGGTCCCCAACAATAGGCAGCCCTTTTCATGTGCCCGAATTGGTTCACTGGTATGTGGAAAAATCCACCTAGATGAACCAGGAAACTAGTAAAACTAAGTATTGGTGTTCCTTCATATTTTCAATCAAATTGTCCAAAAAATTAGCAAATAATGGTTTCGCATTTAAAACTTTTGAAAATATATACGATTCTCTATCGAATAATCTGGTCTACCTAGACTTAGCAAAAAAACAGGTTTCCACTGAAGGCGACCATGACGGCTTTCACACTACTGTTTTCAAAAGGCCGGAAATTTTCATTTCTAGACTCGGTTACATAGATATTGGGGAGCATACCCAAATCTTATGTAACTTCGTTCACAGTCCCCAACAATAGGCAGCCCTTTTCATGTGCCCGAATTGATTCATTGGTATGTGGAAAAATCCACCTAGAGGAACCAGGAAACTAGTAAAACTAAGTATTGGTGTTCCTTCATATTTTTAATCAAATCGTCCAAAAAATTAGCAAATAATGGCTTCGCATTTAAAACTTTTGAAAATATATACGATTCTCTATCGAATAATCTGGTCCACCTAGACTTAGCAAAAAAGCAGGTTTCCACTGAAGGCGACCATGACGGCTTTCGCACTACTGTTTTCAAAAGGCCGGAAATTTTCATTTCTAGACTCGGTTACATAGATATTGGGGAGCATACCCAAATCTTATGTAACTTCGTTCACAGTCCCCAACAATAGGCAGCCCTTTTCATGTGCCCGAATTGGTTCACTGGTATGTGGAAAAATCCACCCAGATGAACCAGGAAACTAGTAAAACTAAGTATTGGTGTTCCTTCATATTTTCAATCAAATTGTCCAAAAAATTAGCAAATAATGGTTTCGCATTTAAAACTTTTGAAAATATATATGATTCTCTATCGAATAATCTGGTCCACCTAGACTTAGCAAAAAAACAGGTTTCCTCTCAAGGTGACCATGACGGCTTTCGCACTACTGTTTTTCAAAAGGCCGGAAATTTTCATTTCTAGACTCGGTTACATAGATATCGGGGAGCATACCCAAATCTTACGTAACTTCGTTCACGGTCCCCAACAATAGGCAGCCCTTTTCATGTGCCCGATTTGATTAACTGGTATGTGGAAAAATCCACCCAGATGAACCAGGAAACTAGTAAAACTAAGTTTTGGTTTTCTTTCATATTTTCAATCAAATCATCAAAAAAAAGAAAAAAGAAAAAAAAAGAGCAAATCATAGCTTCGCATTTAAACAATTTGAAAACATATACGACTGTGTTTTTTGTGAAAAATCATAGCTTTGCATTTAAAACTTTTGAAAATATATACGACTGTGTTTTTTGTGAAGGGATCAAAATTCAGCACTTTTTTTAAAAACCTTTCCATAAACAAAATGGCAAACCAAATCTAATTTCGCCTAGTTTTTCAAAGTTCCCAAGATTTTCAATATCTTTAGTTCATAAAAATAATTGTGAAAATTTTCTCTCTCTGAAACCAAAAGAAAGTTAGCAAAAACAAAAAAAAATTCCAAGCAAGCAAATTTTTTTTCTAGAAAGCAAAAATGTGTAAAAATTCTATCCAACATAGGACAGGTGTGCTTGTCCCCACCCTACAACCTAAGATGAACATTGTCCTCGATGTTATGCATGCAATGCAGTACATATGAAAATGTAACATGCGAGGAAAGAAAATAACAAAGGGTTAAGTGGAAGAGGTACCTGAATGTGTGATCCAATCCGCTTCCTGTCCATGGTTAGAAAAAAATATGCAAAAACAAAATAAAAAGAAAATAGATGTACAAAAAGGGAGGGAAAACTGAGAAGCTTAGAGTTGAAATCATCGTCTTCGGAATAAAGGGAGAAGAGGCAGTTCCTTTGTTAGGTCAGTGCTAATATCGGTGTTATTTTATGCTAATTAGAGACGTTTGTTTGATTACCGATATTGCACTATAGAGAATAATTCTCTTCTTTCTTTTTTAAACCCTAAACCCTAAAAGAACTTTCTTTCACTCAAACTATTCAACTCTTATGAAAAGATACCATTCAAAAAAAAAAAAAAAAACTCTTACGAAAAGATTGTCTTTAGCCATGTTTGACCTGGTCAAGAGTCATTATTAATAGCGAATAAAATCAGTCCGGTATTTTTTTATGGTGATTAAATATAATGTTGATTCTCTTTAAGGAATAAATAAAATAATCCCTTATGATTTGTTTACACAGAATGTGCACTGTTCTTTAATTACTACTGATTTAGAAGCCTTCTTGGAAGCTTTTTTCATTGTTAATTAGGTGCTACTCATTTTTAATGTTGACCAATAACAATGTTAATTTGATTGAAGATACCATTGGGTCCTAACGAAACCTAGGACTTCTTTTAGATAAATTTATCCAGATAAGGAAATGCTTTCGGATCTAGGTTACCTTGTGTTGCATTAGTCTTTCGATTTGAGAGATGGGTCTATTGACAAGGCATGCATCTATATTTTTTTTAATTAAATAATAGATATTAGGAATTATGGATATGCTCCATGAACACCCAACTAACAGGGAACTTCCAAATCCCCCATACTTCACTCCAATCCATCCCTTACAATATTCTTATCTTCTTGGTCCCTCTTTATGAGACAGAATTCAATAAAATAGGAATGAAAAAAAAAATGCACAACTTACAATCCAAGGTTTTTTTTTTTTTTTTTATCCTATAAAATTTGAAAAAATGAGAACGAAAAAGATAGATAGGTTCCTAATTAATTAATGCATTTTGGCTGTATGAGATGCTGCTAAACATAAAAAGGAGCTATTTCTTCAAAAATTCTCATTACCTGATTCCATTTCCTTGCTTCTTAATACCACCCAATTACAATAATTAAGACCAAATTAACATCAATTACACTTGATTCAGATAAAAATACTGTAATAAACAAAAGAAATCGTGATTCATCCAAAACATACTTTTCAAGGTACCCTCTGATAGCATTTGCACATATTTCCGTTTAGAAGTAGTGAAAATTGAGAACATGGAATGCAAAGCAAGGGCTAAATCATCTCTCCTAAAGAATACAATCACCCACGTCTCTAATCATGCATGTGGCTCTATATCAAGCAGATCCAAATTGTCGATTAACCTGATTGTACAAATCCATAAAGAAGACTATTAAAAACCTCTAAACAACTAATAAGAAGAATTCACATTGAAAAAAAAATATCAAGTTCACGGTCGTTGCTTAATAAACACCAAAAATTACATGCCAAGATTCAATTTTTAAAACATAAATTCTAATCACGGTTAAGTTCACTGATTTCGATAAAAAAAGCCAAAGACTCATAATATGCTTATCCAGTGATTTCAATAAAAAAAATTACAACTCGTGAAATAACATTTGGATCTTGAATATGCTTTATCCAGTGAACTGCACATCCAAAGACGCTTGGCCATAATTAGAACCTTTACTAAAAAATAGTAAGGAGATTCAGCGGTTTCAAAAAATAAGCATGGCTGAAAAGACGGTATGAACAGAAACTACTGTCCTGTAATATGACAATGGGAAAACAGCAGGTGGTCTTCCAAAAGTCCAAATTTGTGAAAATGGGGTGTCCTCGAAACACTCCGCAGTAATAGTTGCGGAAAAATGCAGCAAAATGTTGAATCGCTCGTAGATCAGTCGTAAGGCACCTTAGCCTCAGTACGGAACAGGGATCCATCCCTCATCCTAAGTTGAAATATCACTCCTTGTACTAATGAATTAGAAATAAAAATATATAAATAAAGCAACAACATAGACATGCTCACTGAAATCTTAGGCCGCAGGTCCTAAGTAAACACAACCAAAGATGCCATGAAATCTAAAAAATATAAAACAAATAATATAATACAATCTAATAAAATGTTGAATAGGTAGATATTAAAGAGGGGAACAGATCCATGCCGACTACCATCAACCATCACTTGCAAAGAATTAACATAATTGTTATCTAAATGAAGAAAAGTAAATTTTTTTTTAAAAGAGTACACTCAAACATCAATCAGTTTAATTTGGATAATTGAAGTAGAAATAACCCATGGGGCTTGTAACCACGCAAAAAAAATAAATTACAAAAGCCAAAAGAATCTAAATCTTCCAAGCATCCTTTTGTAGAGAAACATCCTAATGTAAATCAACAAAAGGGAAAAAAGAAAAAAGAAAAAAATAGACAACTCGACACCCAAATAAACCCCAAGAGCGCTTGAATGCAGTATTATTTCCATTCTACCAAATCTACCAAAATTACAACCACCAATCCAACTGATACCCGCCACCTTTTTTTTATCGCAATATTGCAATAACCTTCATGTATAAAACCATTAACTTTTGGAGCCTTGAATAGATAGTGATTTATTGAGTTATATGAACCTCTCCTAATTCGAGACTTCATAGAATGGGTAAGTCACAGAGGGACCGAAATCAACAAGAAGGTAGTAGCCACTGCTCAATTCAATGGAGGAGTAATTGCAGCAGCCACTAGTTCAGACTTTTAAGGATATGTGATAAACTTGGCCATTAATTACCTCGATCCACTTGAAATATATCAAAAGAATTCAACATCCATATTAAGGCCGGATAGATAAATTTAGTTCACAACATGGAATCAAGTGCCAAGGTCGTTATAGATTAAATTACCCTATTAGAACCAAAAGGTTCTAGATTTTCAAGGGATCTAAATCAGAAAATGAGTGGATCAATTGATTCCATCCATAGATCCCCATTTCTTATTGAATGGGCGCAACAATGCAGGCAATTTCATGTATTTGACCCACCTGAACATGACCCACACTATGCCCATATTGGTTGTCCAAAGTCCGTTCACAAAATCAGCCATGTGGCTGGTCTTACGTGGAACAATTCCGGGGGTCTACAACCCCGCTAATGGGATGTCCAATACTATTTGGAGATGAAGTAATTTAAATCGTATTTATAAACCTCTCCTAATTAGAGACTTAATAGAATGGGCAAGTCACGGCAAAGAACGAATGCCCAAAATCAACAAGAAAAGAACCTTCGATCGATTTGTTTCTTTCTTATCTCAGGAAGTTAATTATGTGGACCATATTTGTCATTATAATGGCAGGCATTGCTCAATTCAATGGGGAAGTCTTTCAAGCTGCCAATAGACAAGACCTATAGGGATATGTGAAAGATTTGGCCTACAATTACCCCGATTGGATTGATAGATCAAAGGAATTAAACATCCATGATCAATAAATTTTGGTCCAAAAATGGTATGAAGTATCAACATCGCTGCAGATTCATTTAAATAAATAAAAAAAACATTACCACAGATAGGATTTCCATATTAGATCCAAAAGATTCTAAATTATAAAGGATGCAAATAAGAAAATCTGTTGATCATTTGATTACATCCATCAATTCCCATTTTGTATTAAAGGGGGCAAATATTAGATAAATAAATGTGCAGCAATGTCATTAATTGGACCCAAGTGAACATGACCCGAACTAGGCCCATACTGGCCGCCCAAACTTCTGCCACAAGATCAACCATGTGGCGGGTCTTACAAGTACCACTTCTGGGCTCCAAAAACCCTCTAATGGGATGCCCGGTACTCTTTGGAGACGAACTAATTTCAATCGTATGGGAACCTCTAATGATTAGAGAATTAATAAAATAGCCAATTCACGCGAAAGAAACAAGGGACCAAAATCAACAAGATAATAAATTTAAGTGAACAGCCTTCAATCAACTTGTTTCTTTCTTTTTTAGGAAGTTAATTATGTCGACCATATTGGTTATTATAATGGCAGACAATGCTCAAATGAATGGGGGAGTCGTAGCATCCAACATATTAGACCTATACTGATATGTGACAGATTTGGGATGTAATTACCAGGATTTACATAATAGAACAATGGAATTCAACATACATGGTATGGCAAGATAAAAAAATTTGGTCGAAACATCGAATGAAGTGCAAAGATAGCTGTAGATTGGATCTCCCCATTAGGTCTAAAAGATCCCAAATTACGTAAGGAAATCAAAAAATTAATGGACCAATCCATTGCATCCATCAATCCTCACTTTTTATCCAAGGGGTCCAATAAAGCAGAAATAAACGGACGGCAATGTCATGACCGAAAATAGGCCCATAATGGACCCATTTGAACAAGACCCAAACTAGGCCCATATTGGACGCTGAAACTTTTTTCACAAAATCAGCCATGTGGACGCTTCGCACTTCTGAGGGTCCACAAACACGCTCACGTGATGCCCAATACTTGGAGAGAAAGTAGTTTTAATCCTATAGGAACCTCTCCTAATTCGAGATTTAATAGAACGCGCAAGTCACATAGTGACCAAAATAGACAAGATAATAGCAACGACTACTCAATTCATCTTATTGTATTTGTGATCATCAAAATATTATTGTGTACAAAGGCAATGATGTTGTAGATGGTCCGATCTACAACGAACATCGAGATGCGGATGACTCACTGAAATTAGATATCTATGAAGTTGGTGATGTTGTTAGTGATCAAGTCTACGACACATCCAAATAAACGAACCAATGATACAATCGATTTCGATGCGAATCAAGATTACGAACAAGAAACTCAAAATTTTAGTATATGCATATAGAATTTGAGGGTTCAACTATACATGGTGATTGGTGAAAAGCATGATTTAGATCGGAATGGAGAAAAAGAATTCATGTAGCTAACCCCAACATAGTTTGATGGCGGCGGTGGTGGAGGCGGCGAAAGGTGTATCATACTCTCATATAAATTGTGAATGTCAATATATCCCACATAGAGAGATTTACAACTTCGAAGGTTCATTTTATGAAGATTACCAAAGGCGATGTTAGTTACAATTGATTCGCGGTTTGCTTGTACGACATTGGATTGCATCCCATTGGACCACATTGGGTAGATAAAGGTACACAACTGTTAGAAGTACTCTACCCAAAGACAAATGCAACTAAAAAACCAAGTGATTCATGTGAAAGAGTTGCAATGGAAGCAAAAGAAGAGAAAACGACAGAGAAGACAACAATGTGAAGAGGATGTTTACTCGATTTTGAGTCCTTTTCAAGTGGGGGAGTCTGATTTAGGATCTTATAGTTCAAACCTATAGGGATATGTGATAGATCAAGACTTTGATTATCTAGATTGACTTGATCAATCAAAGAAATTGAAGATCCATATTATGAAAATATCAACAAATTTGGAACAAAACATAGAATGAAGGGCCAAGATGAATGTAAACTGTGTTCCAAATAAAATCCAAAATATTCTACACTAAGTAGAGATCCAAATCAGAAAATTAGTGGATCAACTCATTCCATTGGACAATCCCAATTTTAAATCAAAAGAGCCCAATGATGCAGAATTTAATGGATAACAATGTGATAGTTTGGAGCTGCATGTTCATGACCCAAACCAAGCCCATAGTGGAGGTTCAAGCCAAGTCCACAAAACCAGCTATGTGGCTCATCATACAAGTAGCTCTTAGGGGTTCATAACCCCCACAAAAAGGACGCCAATATTACTTGGAGAGGAAGTAATTTCCATTGTATAACTTCCTTTCCTGTTTGAAGTCTTAAGAAAATGGGAACAGATCTCTCTCTAAGTAGAAGTTAGTACAAAGTAAAGTACAAGTGGGAAGTCACAAGAAAATAAGGGATGAGAATCTACAAGATAAGAAATCTGAGTGCAGAATCTTCTATGATTTGCTGTATTTCTTTTTTTTTAAGTTCATTATCATTCTAATAAAACTCTCTAAAGTTTCATTTCTTTCATTGGTATTTAGTAATTATGATAGCATGAATATCGTAAACTAGAAAATAAAGATCATGAGAGACAATTTCATAGAGAAATTAGATGAAGCAATATCTGGATCTCCTATGATGATGCATGGCAGGAATTTAAGGAAAAAAAGAGAAGAAAATAAAGAATTAAATCAAGAGATTGAGAAGTATAACTAGACAACCTCCCAAATATACAAAAAAAAAAAAAAAAAAAAACCAGATTAATTAATGACTGGATTACCTTTTAAAATTAAAAACAACAGCAAAAAATATTGACCAATCAATTGTGTTGTGACTATTCTCGCTCAAATGAATCATCTAAATCATAAGTTCCAACTTCCAATAGAATATGTATAAAAAAATTGTAATATTCACACCTGAATCATAAGATTCAGGTCACATGCTTGGGATATTATTCCCTAAATCAAGCAGCAAACGGTCTCAGACTAAAGACACATCAAAATTAGAAGCTCCAAGTGATATTAAAAGGCCAATGCTTTTGAAGAGGGGGAAAGAATTGCTCTATAAGAGATTGCTACTTGCTGGAGAAAAAATGGTAGGGAAATAAAAACAATGAAAGATTTAATACGGTGGTCTAGTTAAGCACTTACCTTAATGAGAATCAAGCCTCCAATAGAGTGGTAAAAGTCAAGCATCCTTCAAAACAGACTGGAGTTTGGAACCAACGCCCTTCAAAGAAACAGTATAATCAAAATTGTTGCAGCAAACTACCGACAAAGATTTATACTATATACAAATGAATTACAACGCTGGCATGAACTTGTTACGTGTCAGATGAAAGGTTACCTCAAAAGCTCCAGCGTCAATCGAACATCTCAAAATGCTATTGACTATCAGAGCATAGAAGAGGTCCTTTACTTTAGAAGATTGTGATACAAGGGTCTCCACAACTAGTGGGCATGTTGCTGGACTTGTATCAGCAATTATCTATTCCAAGTATCCGCAATGCTCTTCTTGGTGCCTCATAAGTGTCTTCCAAACTGGAATAAATAACACAAAATCAGAAAAAATACAAACGAATTTCTTAAAGAGTTCGGTAGCCAAAGTTCAAATATTAAGTGTGTAGCCAAATCAGTGAGATATTTTGGAAATAAAATTATGCATACGTTCTTCTGTTGTGCACACATGTTGAATATGCATGCTGGCATGGGGAGTTACATTGTAGTATGGGTTAGTTATTGCTACTGTTTGACTATAGTTATTGTGTCAGTCACTAAATCATTGTCCAATTATTGAGCTGGTTAGGAAGTTAAGGGCACATGTCATTTATGTTAAAATTGATGGAATAGGTAGTTTTCTGTAATGCTTTAAATGTATTTGAATGCAATGAGAAAAAGGGCAGGTAGTATTATTCTATTCAACTTCACTTCTGTGTGAAGAAAGGAGGGCAGTTCCCCTCGAAGTGAACTCTATTTCTCAAATTCCCTATTTCTATGTTTTCTTTCCTATCTCAGAACATTAAACCATGACATAAAATCAACCCATAAAGATGTGACATTCAATAATAAAATTTAATCAAAATTACTATAATTCCTAATTCCATTCTTAAAATAGAATTGAATCCATTGTCTTGACAATCAAATCTGTTCAAATTTCTTTAAGTGAAGTATATATGTATATATATACAGAGGGAAAAAAACAGAATCTGAAGATGGTGGGTGGTAAATACGAAGAAAAATGGTGAACTGCTGTCGTAAATACGGTAGTGACAGCAACAAAAATGTGATTAAAACTGTGGCTCCTGCATTTATTTGGTTCCACCCATTCATATCACACGCATTCATCAATATAAGCACTGGCCCATATTTCACTCCAGTCGAAGAGATACACACCAACAGATTCATCATATTTGAAACATATAGTCATAATTCTTTATACATGATCAACCCCAAATGAAATCTCAACTTACCTACAGCAGCACGGATCATTCATTGGATGGAACATGTTCACCATTTTAACCAATTGAAGTAACCATGCAATCAGGACAAGCATAATGGAATTTGACAGAAAATATGAACTTTGAAATCTTATTATTCTTATTAATTTTTTTTACAAGCATAATGGAATTGAAGCCTGTTATCCCATAAACAACATACCACAAAAAAAGAATCAGGTTGTTTTAGAAACAAAACATCCAAATATTTTTGTTACAAAGCAAGAAAATTACTTGTTAATGTTCTATATACAGTGACATTTCAGAGCCCACCTGGGACCACCACCAAGATGGTGGGGATAGCCCAAAATGGCCCCATGTTGGATCATCACATCAATACAATAAAGAGCTCTAAAAGATAAAAAGATGAACGCCCAGAGAAACATTAAAGACCACGTTGGCCACAGATAATGTAAACTGAGTCAAAGCGTTCAAATTTAAACAATTTGATGAATTTGTCTTTCTACGGTAAATTTGAAACTGCTGATGGACCCTGCATGTGACCGAAATACTGTAAGATAGCATAGGATTATATCAATTAGAAACTTCCTCGTATCTGGTAGTACTAATTCCAATGACCTCTGTAGTGATTCTTTGGAGCAGAAGACTGTCGTGAGTAGAATTGACAGAGAAAAAAAAAATTATTTGAAACTGGCAGGATTTTGGGATATTCTTTGGCTAGTAAGAAGAATTTGATTTTGACATATGAGAAACCAATTTCTTTATGGGAATAATACTTCAAATCATATGATTCATGTCCGCGATGACGGTTGTCCTATAAATCCAGATTATGTAATAGGTGTGATAAGGGGCAGAGTTGGTTGAGCAGTTAGCTGAGACAAGAGGGATCATCTGTAGCCCATGTCAGATGGGCGGCTAGTCAGGTTAGGAGTGGAGAAGCCAAGATCAAGTTTATTATCAGCATGCAACTGAAGAGCCAGGCTATATAGAATCTGATGTTAATAGGATGACAGAGATTGGAAAACCATCGGGTGGGTATGTTAGTAGGATGATAGAGATTGGAAAACCAGTGGGTCTCATTTGGGTCTAAAGATGACATGTGAATGCTTCTCAAAGGGTCTTTGGAAAAAGATGGGGAGGGAGAGTCTACAAAAGGAATCAAAAGGGGAGTGTATATGCAAACTCCAGAATGTTCACATCGCGAGAAAAAAGTTAAAAAAATGGGAGAAGGGTCTGTATTAGTTTAGAACGGTTAATACTAACCTCTGTAATTTTAGCAATGTGTTCTTTGATGGGGCATGGCTTGAAGTTGGCCATTCAACGTTCAGCCCCTTGTCGCCGCCATTTTGGATTTGGTGGAGACTCTAATTTGCCATTTCAAAGTGGGAAAAAATGACTAGTGTGTGAAATATGGGCATCAAATAAGTGGAAGCCACCTGACAGATAGTTGTTTTGTGAGGGTTTTTTTTTTTCCTTTTATTGTTGTTGTGGGGATGGTGGGGGAGGAGGGAATGTTCACGAATTTGAAAGGTCTATGCATGGATAAGGTGTAGTCCAAACATCAGCCAAATGGGAGATCAGATGGTGGAGATATCAAGGCCTGAAGATCGAGAGTGGGAAAAGAAAAGACTCTTTTAAGGCCAAATCCAACAGTAGTTTCAGACCAGATTAGTGTAAAATTGGGTCCGGTGAGAGTTCAAATGAAGAGAGGATGGTAAGTGTTACGGCGCTATGGAGTGTACAAATGAGTCTCACCCTTATTTTCACTGTCTATGCATGCATTCTAGGAATAAGATTTTTAAGTTCTTTTGATTCATTTTGAAATATAAATTATTTGTGGAGTGAAAACTCACTACTCACAACTTGTTCTGAAGCAAGGAGAAAAACCTGAGAACTGTAGATATATTGGAGCCTATTATATAGGCTTTGATTCCACAGGTTTTGGCTCAATTTTTTATTCAAATCTCAAACGGTGTGGATTATGTCACAGGTGGTGTTCAATTTTGCAATGACTCGTGGATTGAACAACATCAATGAACACTTAGAATAAAGACAGTTTGTTATTATGCTAAAGCACACTTTTTCCACAGGAAATCTTTTTTTTTTCATTTTACAGTCCTACACAAAAAAGTTTAAATTTTATTTGGCAACCATTTGTTATTATGTAGTTTTAAGGTTTTCTTAAAAAACTGACCCTCAGTGTGGTATCAGAGCCATTCATAGTCAAGTTGTAAATATGCGCAATCTCATACCCCCAGAGCATCCGGACAATCTGGACTCTACCCAGAACCCAGTATATCAAATATCTTGGAACAACGTTCTGATATGTACATTAACAACCTTGATTGGCATATCCAGAACCTCAAGGGAATCACCCAAAATCCACCCTTACGATTTTCATTCCCAAATTTAATGTCATTCTAGATATAGCCTTGCAAAGAAGAAGAACCCTCTTATTAGAGGATGTTCTCCATTATCACAAGATAAGACCAGAACTAGATCTTATCTTTTCAGAGCACAGAATCTCTCTCATCCAAGTCATGAGTAGAATAAAAAATGTAAGGACATATTTACAAGGTGTTAATGATATAGGAAGACAGTTCCTTGAAGATTATTACACTCTTTACAGTCAATTTTTAGAATTCATCCTTGAATACGAAGCTACCTTCCAGGAAGCATTCGTATATGCTTACCAAAGAAATTTGGTCCCAATCTCAGTTGTGCCATACCTTATATATGGATAATCGTATTCCTCCTTTAGGAGACCATAGGCTTGTCCAGCTTATGGAAGAACTCAGATTGGACTTTAGGAGACTTTTTGGAATAATTCCCCCTAGAATCTATGAACCTCAATATCTGTTTGATATCCAGAATATCATAGAAAGATTCCCCGCAAACCAGCAGACCTCAGAATACATGATGAATATTCTAGAAATCACTAGATCTGGAACAAATAACTATGACTTAGAAGAATTTATAAAAATTCACAACCCAGAACTCTATTCCATATACATAGATAATAGAAGGAAAATAACCAACACTATTTTGAAAGAAGTTTTGGGAAAACCCCCCATGAGTACTCCCTGGAATTCTTAAATGAACTAAAAGAATTCCAAAATACTTACCAGGCAGCCATATAACAAGGATTTGTAGAACTAGCCCAGATAGTTAAAACCAACTGCCTAGAAAATACCACTGTTCAAAATGACTGAACAAAGACCTTCTCTCATAACCCGTATATATACATGGATATACGGATATAACAGAGAAAATAACTATGTCCCTCTAAATGGTGAACATAGACCCAAATCTGAATGCTGGCATGAGAACATGGCTTGTGAGCATTCAGCACACATCTCAGAAAGGAATCCTGGACTAATCCACTTAGTTGCACTAGGAAACCACCTTAGTGATAGGATAAACTGGCTATTTGAGGCATTAGGCAAAGTTAGCCTAACTCAAACAGAAATATCCAACGAAATAAATCTAAAGCTAGATTTAATAGACAACACCTTAATTAAGGTAGATGAACAAATCCCAGTCAACTTTGGAGAAGCCGTCGCACAAACTTAGATGGAGACTCACATGAAACCAGAGAAACTCAAGACAGATTACTCCAACAAATGGAAGAAATGTCTAGAGAGATAAAAACTCTCTCTAATAAGCTAGCAGCCATTAAAAAGGCTACATGCACAGATCTTAACACACCATAATGAATATAGTTCCTTATGAAAACCCTATTCCAGCACAGGAAGTAGCTATTACTTCATTAGAAGAATTCTTACAAAGAATTCAAAACATAATCATTAAAGGAGGATATGAATTCCTCATACAAAGAAGAGATTTAGAAAAACTTTCTGCTCTCCACCTTACCCAAGCCATAGGAAATTCGCAAAATTTTCTAACTTCAGGATTAATCCAGCTCAGAGAATAATTAATATTATGTGGGAAAACCACTAAAAATAGCCAAGAAAACCTAAGAAAAAGATTAGAAATGTTTTTTCAGGTTTTCACAGAATATCAACTTAACCTCAGCAAAGGCTTAACAACTCTAGCCTCACAAATTCAGATAACAAAAGGACTTGGCAACAGCCATAGCCAAAACATCACCAGTACTTATCTGAAAATCTCTGACACAGAGACAAAAATGAGTTATAACTTCTCCCAAATAAATAAAGAGGTAGAAGATACTAAAACTCATTTAAAAACTACAGAGCATACTTATCCCTATCAAGGAATAAGAGATGCTATCAACACAGCTGAAAGAAAATACACCAAATAGCAGAGAATGTTAAAGGAGAAATTTTGATGAGTTTTGATAAAAACACAAAACTTATGGAAGATGCCTGCTCTGCCATAATATTAGTTATCGAACCATTAAAAAACACAACCGATAATACGAGAAGAGAAAACCAGAGTAACTCGGATATGCAAGTTACTATGGTAAAGGAAATATATGAAAAAATTGCTAACATACATAGCAATCTGGTCAGAGTAAAAAAGACTACTAAAACCCAAGGAGAGAAAATTGACATCCTTATTGAAAGAACAAAAAAGAATGAAAAAATTCTCTCAGATCTTTCCCAACCCTCTGAAAGACAACTAAAAGCACAGCTCACCCAATTAAAACCTCCTAACCCACCATTAGGAAAATTAAGTTTAAATATGATACACAACAAAAAATTTGGGAAAAACCTTAAGAACAAATGTCCTGAAGGGAAACCCCAAATGAACTGAAACGAGTTTGGTGACAATGAATGGCAAATAGTGGAAAAGGCTATGAAGAACCAAACATTACCTCCAGTAAGATATGAAGATCTTTTCCTAAAAGGAGAAGATCCTAAAGGAAAAGACTATGAAATAACCAAATGGGGAGACTTGGTCACAGTTGACAAAATATGCCAAAAATTTGACGTTTTCAATCCTACATGGATAAACATGAGGGAAAGAAAAGGATATGAATTCCTTTCACATGGTTTATTCCAATGTCTAATACAAGGACTACATAGCCCTGACCCTGACGCTAAACTATGTGCCATCCTTGTAGATGAAAGAATTCAAGAAAAGCATAATTGGAATAGGACAACTGGAATTCCAACAAAATGTTGCCTAATTCAGTGTGATCCCAGGATTTGTCTTGCCACTAAAGTCAGCCAAATACATAAAATTAATAATAGGAACTCAGGGATATGAGAAATACATAATTTCTGAAGGTATATTATCAGTTCAACACCCAAGCCGAGTAATGTTTACACATTATGCTCAAGATGGATTACTAAACCATATCCATAGAGGAAGAATGAATGAAGAAATTCTAGTAAGAACTTCCAGAGGTATGGCAGAATACGCTTTTCGAAAAATACCTACCCAAGGTATGCTTTCAGATGCTAATCTGAAAATGTGGAACTTTCCACAAATTCAACCGGCAAAAAAAAAAAAAAATACGATCTCTTAAGATTTCATACACCAAGACGAAAATAATGTCTATTCAATTTGGACAGCCCAGCCTAGTTTATCATGAATCTAAACAGGAATTGGAAGATGACTTTAGAACACCTAACTCTATTTTCAGAAATCCTGAAATAGCCTGAAAAAGCTATTCGGCTCCATCCAAAGCCACCCACCCAGCAAGGTAGCAAGAAGCCAGTTATAAAATTACAAAGGTCTGCTTCCACTTCTAGCTTTAATTCTAGTACCACAAATTGCAAGGATTGTAATATAATGGTAGGTTAGCTGTTTGCAAGATAACAATTTAAAGTGGAAACCACAGAAAAACAGTTATCAGGTCCAATAAGACTCCCAAATCTTCTATCCGAAATGCACAATGGATGGATAACCATCCATTCTACTGGAAATCAAACTAATTGCAGTTTCAGCTAGCCTACCCGAAATCACAATTTGTTTGAGTATTAGGAAAAGTGACCTGCTCCAATAGGAAAGACCCGGCAGCTTCCACATCCATCAGAATTCATGCCGATAAATGCTCCATTGAGCAGACTGTCACTGCTGGCTGGAGTTAAAATGACATTTTCATGAACATCAGACAAAATTTCGCTCCCGAAAACCACCAAATTCCCATCAGCAATAGTAATCCCGGTCCCAACAGTCATCTTGGAATAAAACTAATTCACAATAAGACCCAAATGAGAGGCTAATCAAAAGCCCTGATAGAACAGAACAACAACTTTGGAAACAGAAATTCAATGCCTTGATAAAAACTCAGAAACTCTCCCAAATAGCCAAAGTAGAGAAAAAAAAAAAAACCAAGGAAGTAGAATCAACGCATCGAAAGAACACACAAATTTCAAGAAACAAATCCAAATGGAATTCAGAGAAGATAAACAAAAGGGAATTCAATGACATGAATGCAATTACCCATCAAAGAAAGAGGCCTTTTATAGAGAAATGAGTTTGCAGTCTCATGGAACCTTCATCAATGTTGAAGTCTTGTTTGTTTGTTTGTTATGGGATTAGATTTAGATTTACACACATTTAGATATATTTAATCTTTTACGATCAATCAAAATGCCCAAACAAACAAACACGTCTTACCCCACCTGTACTTCCACATTCATACCAGTTGATTCTAAAATGCACAAAACAGATTACCCTAATCCCTATCATCCAATTAATAGCATTTTTTTTTTTTTGGGGGTGAGTGGCTGGCTGGATTAATTAAGTTTCTATATATGCATTGAAAGCAAAGGTGATTTCCACAAGTACATCTGATTCATATACCTTCAAATATAATTCTTGAAATGGTTCCCGTCAAAATGCATTAAAAGATAGATAGATAGATGGGTTTCTTGAGAGGACTGAAATCCTTCATTTCAGACCCAGAAGGAAGTAATCCCTTTCAACTGAGCAGAAGGGTCCTTCCCACCACTGCAATTCCTATGTAAGGCTATAGTAAACGAACGTCATTAAACCACCAAGAACTCAGTCCTCACATGGACAGAACCAAAATTTCCAATCATCAGATGCATATTTTGTTGTTAAATCAGAAATACAAAGCCAAAAAAACCCTAGATTTCCCAAAAACCTAAGATTCAATCCTCGCCAACTTATCAAACTACTGAACAAAACACAATGAAGAAAGAAATCATGAAAGAATTTATCAAAAGAAACCCTAAATATTGGAGAAAGAAAAGATCAGAAACCCCAAATACCTGGATTCTTTTGGCTTTGACATTGCTCTCGACTTCGATTCGGGTTTTGCAATACGAGTAGATGCATTTGCCGATCCATGTAATTCTTCCAGCACTGCAGCAATAACCATTTCTTCAATCAGAAGATCCAAGAAAGAGAAGTTCGATTTGCTTTTGCTTGTCATCTTCGTTTTCCTTGGATTTCGTCTTCTCTCTTTAGATAGAAAGAGGAGTGTTTGAGGAATTAAGGAGTGCTGGAGAAGCAAACGTTGGCAGGGAGGTCGCTAGGCGCAGAAACTTGCCGTTGTACGCGGCGGAACTTGCCAAATAAGTACGTGGGATTCACAGCTGGCACTTTCTAATTAATTTGAAAAGGTAAGGATGATATTTGCACGGTGGCCCACCAAATTTCGATAGTTCCCTTTGGATTTCCGAATTTGACGGTCATGATTGAGTGACCTGTAGGACCCATTGTCGATGGTGCCATCATTGCCGCTGGCCCGGATCCTTTGTCCCAGCTTTTTACATACGTGGCCCATACAGGCTGCGTTGAAGATAAATCTCATCCCTTTATATCTAGAACCTCAAGTTTTTACTAAGGGCACGTTTGTGTACATCTAATTTCCGTGGAAATTGGAAATTGCCACATCAGCAAAATCCATGGGTTTCAAATTCTTTGGAAAAGTTTTTCTGCGGAAGTCAAAATTTTATGTTTGGTGCAAAAAGGTTTTCCTCGATGAATTAGTGCTAATGTTGTTTGGTGCAGCTATGGATTTCTTTAGTGAAAACCATTTTTTAGTGAAAACTATTGGGTGGGTGGGTTGATATGTGTGTGGGGTGGGTGGGGTTGGGAGGGCAAAAGGAAGAAAGAGGGTGGTTGGGTGGAGTGAGGGTGAGAGAGAGGAAATTGGGGGGTCGGTTTTCCGTGGAAATGGACTTCCCATACCCCCCCATAGGAAGTCTATTTCCATGGCTAGGAAGGAAAATGCTGACGTGGCGAAAAAGCATTTCCGCGGAAAACTGCCGCACCAAACACATGAAAAAGAAGTTTTCCATAGAAAACTGCAACCTTTTCCGCGGAAATGGGCTACACAAACATGCCCTAAAAATTAATGGTCCCATCACACAATTGAGTTTATGATAAAAATGTAATTAGGAGATGACATGGCATCACTTGTGTGGTGTTAATCTCGGTTTCCATCTTAGATTAATCATATAATGGGACCATTTACGTTTAAATTGAAAGTTGAGGATCTAGATATGGAAGGTAGGGGTTCGTCTTGGAGGATTTGGATTATCTCTTTACATCTATTTGTTAATCAATGGAGTGATTGAATGGTTATTTCAAGGGATAATAAAATAAAAGGAGTTAAACTGAAAGGTACCATATTTTAAAAATAACCTTTACTTTTTACCAAAAAGAGTCAAAAAATTACTTTTTATACCACTAAATGACAAAAAACCAACTAATCTTTAAAAAAAGTTAAAAAAAGTTATAATCTCATCTCACTCAATTACAAAAAATAATGTTATTTGACCCCTATTCTTTGTTGTCATTAAATTTGACACTTTACCCCACTTCATTTTAATAATAAAATTACCAAAATGACCCAAAAAATGGAGTTTAAGGAGTTTAATATGTAGTTTCTATTTAATAGCTACGATAGAGGATTTGGATTCGTTGTTGCTTAGACATCAACCATTAAATGGTCCTCGTCAAAGACAAATGGACGACAGTAAAAGAGGTGTATAAAAGTAAATGTGGGTTCTCTTTCTTCTCCAAAGACGCCCAACGCATGAAGAGCCCACCAAGGGAAATTCTCATTTTTCCAATCTTCCTCCGTTTGTGACCTTTTTTTCAATACATTGTTACTGTGTCCAAGAATTTGGAATTCTAATTCCTCTTATGTTTGGTAACTTCACTAGTAAAGTAAAGTAAGGTAAATGGTTAAATTAAGAGACAAGAGAAGAATAGGGGTCAAATCAAAAGGTATAAAAATTAACAAATCACCACTTCTTCTTCTTTTTAATTTAAAAGATATTTCCTCTTCCTTTTTTTTAAGTCTAAAAGATATTTTCTCATGCCATTAAATGACACCAAATGCTCTTTTTTCACCAAAAAAAATAAAAAGATACCTTCCTGTGCCATTAGCATTATTTGATTTGGCCCCCTTTTCTTTTATTTTATCTGGATTTGACATTTTCTCTTCACTTCACTCTAAGAGTAAATTACCCAAATAAGCCAAAGTATAGAGTAGTTTCATGTGGCAAAGCATAAGCCTGTTTTTTTTTCTCTTGATTTGACATTTTCTCTTCACTTCACTCTACAGGTAAATTACCCAAACAAGCCAAAGCATAGAGTAATTTCATGTGGTAGAGTAGATGCTGTGTTTTTTTTTTCTCTTAATTTGACATTTTTCCTTCACTTCGCTCTATAGGTAAACTACACAAACAAGCTAAAGCACGGGGTAATTTTATGTGGCAGAGCAGACATTGTGCTTTTTTTTTTCTCTTAATTTGACATCCTCTCTTTACTTCACTCTACAAGTAAATTACCCTAACAAGCCAAAGCATAGAGTAACTTCATGTGGCAAAGCAAACGCTTGCGTTTTTTGAAAATGAAGAAAATTTAAAATGATTCTGAGTGTTTGTCCTAATGTCAAAAAAGCGTTTCATAAATTAGTAATATTAAAATCGTCTCTAATTTTGTGGTTGCCATTATCACTAAAAAAATTGAGTCTAGACGAAGTCTAAGGATTTAGTTTTTTTGCATCCACTGCTTTTTCAACTATTTGATGCAATGCTTTATTGTTAGGAAAGACCTAGGAAAAACCATTTTTCGAAGAAGAGAGGCCATCCAAATTGCTTTTTCATTGACTCTCTTTTCACATGTTACACAAATGTGTCCTAAAGGTGCATTTGTACAACGAGATGATTCCACAACAGAGAAAAAATATTTTTATTTCCATGCAACTCATTATTCTATGACCGTGTGTCATTTTATTTTTATTTTTGAAAAAATGAGTGATTCTCCTTAATAAAAACCATTTCAATTTCCTATAAGAAAGATAGAAATGTAGGGTCCCTTTATCCTAAAAATACAAATCTCTATTCATGAAATCTGTGTATGATACAAACCATTTCAAGCTGTGAGCATTAAGAAGTAGAGAAACGAACATATCAAAGTTGATGAGGATGTCTCATCAGCATATCATTTTATTTTACTCTTTATTTCTATTTTAGTTTTTCATCAAACTACTTTCTTTCATTGCCAAGCTATGATGCACTGATACGGCAAGGACACGTCATAGACACGGCAGGGACACGGATTTTACACATAAAAAGTGAAGTATCGGATACGATACAACATGATACGTTGTCCATTTTGAAGTATCCGTGCATCATAGTTGCCAAGCATCCAAGTGGGTCATATTTAGTAAAATTATGTCGAGCACTAAAGTATAGAAAAGGGGCCAAGCATAAACTTTGATGAGAAAAGAGCCGACCATAAACCTCTTATTTGAATTACCAAAGGAAAAACTCAATTGTTTGTTGTCAGCTAATGATGGTTGGTTATCGAGAACCTTTGTGATTAGTGTGGTTTTTAATCTTTTAGGAATCAACTGTGGGTCTCATTGCAAGTATTGACTAAGAACAAATCTAAAAGACAATAAAAGTTGTATAAACATGCACTTATCAAAGAAGAAGAATAAATAAGTCCTTTAAAATTTAAAAGGGTATTATTGTTAAAATCAAGGAAGATTCTTGCTTAGTAAGAAGACTTTAGTAAACCATCAACACATTTTTTCTACTATGCTGGGCTACGAGTAAGGGAGTCATACTTAAGGACCCGAGATCGATCCATGGGCATGTATGTGAAACATTAAATATACAATACTATTCAACTGTGACAGTCAGATGTAAACTATCAACATTGATTTTGATGTCATAGTCAGGATCTTAGATGTTTTTTGAACCCTAGACAAACACTTGAGCAGAGGTCCGCTTGTGAATTCATTTGTAAAACTAAATATAAATTAAAACCTTGACTCAAGAATATATTACCTTTGCAATGCGTTGCAATACATTGATCAAGTTCTTACATCTCACATAATTGTTTGACCTAGTATAATTTTTAGAAGAAACAAAATGAAAAAAAAAAAAAAAACAATGGTTCAATCTCATCTAGATATGATTGTTATATATATAATATCAATATTATTGTTCACATTTACTTCCTTTACACATCGATGAATAGGGATCGATCTTGAGTTGTGGTTTGGTTGAGCATGTCACTCCAAACCTGCTATTTGGTATAGTTGGACAATCAACTTAATTAATGATCATTTAGCTACACTGTTAAGTGGGCCACACACAATCCTTTTAAAAATAAAGGATTAGGTGGCCAACATATTCCTATCCATATATAATTTATAGGGCATGATGCTCACAAGGCTTGGATAACCCCAACATCAGATGGTCGACCCCAATATTGGGAGAAGGTTTTGATGATGACGACAACGACGACGACTTCTTTAGTGCATGATGCATCATCCAAAAGATTTGAGACATAGGATATACTTTAGGCAGACTAACTGAATAAATCATGCTTACAAAAAAAAAAAAAAAAAAAAAAAAAAAAAAAAAAACTGAATAAATCACTTAATACTCAAATCAACAAAAAATATATCTATTAAAAGTTCCATATTTTTTTCTAATAAACTTTACAATATAAGGAAGATTAAATGGGATATGGTTAAGATGATTATGAGGAGGATGACGAAGATGGATAATAATAATCTGTTGGTTCTCGATCGAGCATCTCCATGAGTTCCGCAAAGTCAGCAATGCCTGCGTCATTTGGAGGAGCAATGTCACAACCCACATCTGAAGCATTAGGTATAAGTTCTTTCGGAAGATTATCAAATGAGTTTGTTGGTTCTCGATCTAGCATCTCAATGAGTTCTGCAAAGTCGGCAAGGTCGGCGTCACTCAGAGGAGCAATGTCATAACTCGTAGTTGAAGCATTAGGTATAAGTTCTCTTGCAAGGTCGATGTCACTCAGAGGAGCAGTGTCACAACCCATATCTGAAGCAATAGGTATATGTTCTTCCAGAAGATTATCAAACAAGGGGGCAATAGATTGGTCATTTTCTTGGTTTCCATTGAGGGGTATTTGTTGCAAAAATAATCTCTCTCTTACTGCCTTTTGTGTTTAATCCTTCGTAGAGTACAATGGATTGGTTGTAAGGTATACGTTCTTCCGGAAGATTATCAAATAAGGGGGCCATAGATAGGTCATTTTCTTGGTATCCAATGAGGGTATTTGTTGCAAAACAATCTCTCTTTTCTTACCTGTTG
>CP142460.1:12500-20000 GCA_038049695.1 Cinnamomum chago
GAAGTTGATCTCTTTCTTTGATGATGAACACCTTCACTAATCAAATCAGAATCTACAACTCCTTTTGATCTTCCACACCATGACCCGTATCAAATTCTCTTTTCTCAAGAAGATGGTGGAATCTCCAAGAGAAAAACCCTAGAGGAAACTAGAAGAGAAACTAGAAGAGGGAAGATATGTGCAGCAACTTGCACAAGAGAGGAAGAAAGATGATGGGCGTGAATCCCTAGGTGGGATTGTGCATTAGGGACGTCCAAGTGCTCGTCTCCTCTTTTATAGCATTCAAGCCACCTCCTCTAACCAATTGAAATAGAAGTCTTACTTCCACTACAATTAGTTGCTTACCAAATCACAATTAGAAGTCTTACTTCAAATATGATTAGTAACTTACTCTTTTACTAATTAAAATAGAAGTCTCACTTTAATTAATAATTAGTAACTTACTATTACCATTATTAGAAGTCTCACTTCAAATAGGAATAGTAACTTTCTATTTCCTTTTAGAGTTCTACTATAATTAGTATCTTTCTAATATCTTAGGCTAGCGTGGAGACCACTAGAGATTCCTTAGAAAGCTGGCTCCAACTGTGACACGCGACCCCACATCTCATGTGCAATCCGGGCCTACAGTTAATTGCAAATAACTCCACTATATAAATGCAATTGAACTCCAGTCTTAGGAATATATTACAATGAAGACCCTAAACTTCCTCACTACCACAAGTAGGCCCCTCCATCTATATTCATGGACCAATTGGACATGTCCACCAAAATAGATCCATATCTTATTATCCTTGAGCCCCAATTAATTATAATGATCATTTGGTACCGATCCAATTAACTCTTAATTGGAATGGGTGCGCACTTACCAATGATAAATCTATTAATTGGCACAAGGGGATATTAAAGATAGATTACATCTTGACCATTGAATGTTCCCACAGCTCTACTACCACGTACCCAAATCACCGAGGTGTTGACCTACAATTGGCATCACTCATTGGTGACTCAAAGCAAATGAATAGATAGAAACTTGAGTTCATTAATGTCACAGGATTATTAGCCTATTGCTAGGGAATTATGAGAGCAGACCTTAAAGTAAAGACAGTGTACATAAGGTGCTTCTCATGGTCCTTCAATACATCCAATGTACCAATACCATGATCCAGAAACTTACATTTCGATGGTCGAGACAAATCACACTATCTCATAGTGATCAAAGTGCTGCAACATTATCAGATGAGATGCCCAATCTCATCACTGGTTGTGAAGATATTTAAGTATAAGATTTGCAATACATATCTCCTGTATGTGGATCTCATCCACACACATGTATTACATCTAGTATACTTGTGGACTCCGGTTCATCTCATAAACCATTATGTCATTCGTATTAGTTATGTGCAAACAAGTAATAAAACACCATTCATCTTATGAAAGGAAAGCAATAATATATATATATTGATAAATAAAGAAATTAATCAATTTATTCATCATATACTGGTATTGAGACCATAAAATAACAATCTCCCACTTGGGCTCAATGCCAGTCAGGGTTGCATCGCATGCAGATCCCATCTACTAACTGCCCAAAGACTTTGGTACTCAAAGGCTTCGTAAAGGGATCTCCCAGATTGTCTGCAGAGTCTATCTAGGTGATAGCAGTATCACCTCTCTGCCCAATCTCTCTGACCATTTCTTATAACCTCTGTACATGCTTTTGGCTCCTGGGTTCATTGGACTTATCGACTGCCCTCCTGTTATCACAGTAAACTGTGAGCAGTTGTCCTGCCAAAAGTACCACTCCAAGTTCCATAAGGAGTCTTTTTAGTCAATCTGCTTCTTAAGCAGCTACAGCATGAACACATCCCAGAAGTTGATTTCTTGGAATCCTTATCTGACTGGAAGTCAGTATCTATGTAACCTACTCATTACTGCCGTAAATCAACATGTGGTATTTAGTCCTTCTCAAGGATTTGAGAACACATCTTACAGCAGTCCAATGGTTAGGACCTGGGTTAGACTGATATCTGCTGACTAAATCCAATGCATGACAGATATCCGGTATAGTATATAGCATAGCATACATGAGGCTACCAACACTCGAAGCGTATGGTATCGACTTCATCTGCTCCTTTTCCTCAGGTGTCTTGGGACACTGATCGTTGGAAAGGTGCACTCCAAGCCTGAAAGGTGTAATACCCTTCTTGGAGTCTTGCATAGCAAACCGTACCAGCACCTTATCTATGTACGCATATTGGGATAAGCCTATCATTCTATTTATCCGGTCTCAATGGAGTTTGATCCCTAGGATGTGGCTAGCTTCTCCCAAGTCCTTCATATCAAAAGTCTTAGCCAACTAAACATTTTACTGTTGACAACATTCTTATATCCTTCCCAAGGAGAAGGATGTCGTCGACATATGAAATCAGAAAAACTACCTTGTCACCTTCACTTTTCATGTACACACATGACTTATCCTGATTTTGACTAAAACCAAATGATTTGATTGCCCGGTCAAAACGGATGTTCCAGCTTCGGGATGCCTGCTTCAGTCCATAAATGGACTTCTGCAGCTTGCAAACTCTTTGCTTTTGGTTACTCGCTATAAAACCGTCTGGCTGCATCATATAGATGTCTTCCTCAAGATGGCTGTTGAGAAATGTCGTCGTGAAATCCATTTGCCAAATCTCGTAATCGAGATGAGCCGCAATGGATAAGAGTATCCGGATGGACTTGAGCATGGCTACCAGCGAGAAGGTTTCCTCATAATCGATATTGTAACGCCCCACCCTTCACGCATGCATGATATTGTCCGCTTTGGCCCACGGGCCTCACAGTTTTGCTTCTGATGGGCCTCAACCCATCAAAAGGCCTCATGCAAGGTAAGGGTGTAAGCTCTTATATATAACCTCATTCACTTTCCTCTCTATAGTCGATGTGGGACTCCGGGGCATCACATTCCACCCCTCCCCCCTTAAGGCTGCACGTCCCTGTGCAGTAGCCTGCCAGTCCCTGTAGCCTACCAGCCCTCTTGGCCCGCCCACATGGAGACCCGCCCACTTACACCAGGCCACGGCAGGGGACCCACACTCTGGGACCCACACTCGAACTAGTCGAGAGTCGGCTCTGATACCATTTGTAACACCCTACCCTTCACACATGCATGATATTGTCCGCTTTGGCCCACGAACCTCACGGTTTTGCTTCTAATGGGCCTCAACCCATCAAAAGGCCTCATGCAAGGTAAGGGTGTAAGCTCTTACATTTAACCACATTCACTTTCCTCTCTATAGTCGATGTGGGACTCTGGGGCATCATAGATATCTTCTTTCTGAGTATATCCTTTTGCAACAAGCCTAACCTTAAAGGTCTCAACTCTTCCATCTGGTCCTCTCTTTCTCTTGTAGACTCACTTGCACCCAATAGGTTAGATATTGGCAGGCAAGTCCACAAGTGTCCAGACCTGATTAGAGTGCATAGACTCCATCTCAACTTTCATAGCATCTTGCCAACGTCCCGAATCTATGTCATTAATTGCTTCATCATAGTTATAGAGATCTTGTTCCGATTCTTCTGGACTGCCTTGTAAGACTTTCCCAAGAACGAGAACCTGTCAGGGGGCCTGACTATGCTCCCACTATGACAAGGCACTGGTGTAATTACTAGGTCAGGTAAGGGCGCTTCTTCCTTAGGTTCGGTCATACTAGGATTTGGAATTGTTTGCTCTTGAATTTCTTCCAAGATCACCTTTTTCTAAAGGTTTCCGGTCTATCATATAATCTTCCTCCAGAAAAACCGCATTAGTGCTCACCATCACTTTCTGCTCTTTGAGATTATAGAATAACCAACCTTTAGTTCATTTAGGATATCCTACAAACGTACATACTTCCGACTTCGCTTCCAACTAATCCGTCTTAACCTTTAGCACATGCGCCGGACAACCCCAAATGTGTAAATGTTGTAGACTAGGCTTTCACTCGGTCCACAACTCCCAGGGAGTCCTAGGTATAGACTTAGCTGGTACGAGGTTTAGTATGTACATCGCAGTATCCAAGACGTATCCCTAAAGGGATATAGGTAATCCTAAGAAACTCAGTATAGACCTAATCATATTTAAAAGAGTCTGGTTCCTTCTTTCTGCTGCTCCATTCTGTTAAGGCATACCAGGAGCAGACAACTGGGATAAAATCTCATTTTCTGATCAGTATCCCATAAAATCAGCGAAGAGATATCCTCCTCTGACCCTGACACTAATGGGTCCACACACATCAGTATACACTAATTCCAACAAATCTTTGGCCCTATTGCCCTTTGATGAAAATGGCTTTTTTGGTCATTTTACCTTCCAGGCAGGACTCACAGACAGGCATTGGTTCTACAACCAATGAAGACAATATATCATCTTTCACTAGCCTGTCAATCCTGTTTAGGTTTATATGACCCAGTCTCAAGTGCCAAAGTTTTGTTGGATCAGATGAAGGTGATTTCCTCTTTAATGATGGTCTATTAGTTGTTTCAGTATCATGTATCTCATACATTGTGGGATTAACAAATAAATTTCATTGATTACCTTGTCAGAATACATAAAAGTACCGTATCTTTTTATGACAATTTCAGTACCAAGAGTAATAGAATAACTCTTATTCACCATACTAGAAACTGAAATTGAATTCCGCCGTAAAGACGATACATATAACGTGTTTGACAAAACAAATTTATCATTTGAAAAACATAATGTAATAACTCCCACTGAAACAGCATCTGCCTTAGCATCAGATCCTAGGTTGACAATGATTTCTCCGTCACTGAACCTCCTGGTTTCCCTGAACCCCTGCAACGAATTACATATGTGATCAGTTACCCTGGAGTCCATACACCAAGATTCTGAAGTACCAGTTGCAAAACTAACTTCAGAAATAAGTGACTCAATCATACCTGAGGTCTTCTTCTTAGACAGATATTCTGGACAATTCCTTTTCCAATGTCCTATCTTACCACAATGGAAACACTTTCCTTTTACTCCCGTACCCTTAGCCTTGGCCATACTACAAGTAGAACCATTCTCCACCTTAGGACCCTTTATGACTGATTTCTTCTTGCTATCTCGGTCTTTGCCTTTCGGCTTGGTCCTAGCAAATGACTTTTCCGTCATGAGGGAATTTTGCTCTTTCTTCATGATTTCCTCAGTCATTACCAGCTGGCGAGACAACTCAGCTATGGTCATTTCCAATTTATTTTAATTGATCTCGAAATGATTGAAAGAATCCAGTAGCGACTGAAGGATCATGTCGTTCTGCGATTCTTTATTAATTGTAACACCCAGTACATCTAACTCATTTAGTGCGAGACTCATCTTCAACAAATGTTTTTCTACTGGGGTTCCCTCAGCCATCTTAGTGTTTATTAGCACCTTCATAGCAGCTTGCCTAGCAGGTCTAAACTGGTCCGCAAACATCTCCTTTAAGTTCGATATAATATCGTATGCTGACTTATAGGATTGATGTTGGTGTTGTAAAACACTAGACATGGATGCCTATATAAAACATCTGGCTACCTCATTGTCTTTTGTCCATTCGGAGTAAAGGTCATTTTGATACTGAGGTGCATGAAGCTCAGGCTCAGGAAGGGAGGGTATGGTAATGACATATCTGCATCCTGAAGTTGTCAGGATAATATCCAGGGTCCTTTTCCAGTCTATAAAGTTGGATTCCATCAACTTATTCTAGTTGAGGATGATCGCAAGTGGATTGAAAGTATTTGAATTCATGCTTAAAATACTGTAGCACATAACCATACATTCAATTAATGAACTGAAATGACATTAGGGTTTAGTATTCTACCAAATTTATATTGAATCCGCATAACCACTAAATTCAGAATACATCGGAATCCCAATCCCCGGGGTATGCCTCCTTGGGGAGTGCGAATACCACATAGATTGGTGCGGATCAACGTTGGTCAAAATTAGGATTAAGACTAACTTTCCATGATCCCCTTCATTCATTATTATCTAGGTATCTCATACCAAATAATGAATGACTCCCGATTAGCTTCGGTTTCTAAAATAAATGAGGCAAATTCTTGGGAATACTACATCATTATTTTAGTTAAGTGTGACCCACCAACTAGCATTAGATGACATCCGTTGCGAGCAGCTCCTCCTTGGGGAGTAGGCCCCTGCCCCGTCTCACCAACACTATCCATAGGAGATCCATATCTAGTAACCAGACAAGTAAAAGCCCTCCGTGGGGAACGGTCATTCTCAAGATGGCGCGAGGCTAATACTTTCCTTACAATGGACCTATGGTGGAAAACCATGGGGATTTCTAAATATAAGTGCCCCACTCCCACTTAATATTTTAGAATTGAGGATTTCTTTGTAAGGTATTAGGGCCCACATCTATATATATGAACATCAAATCATCTCATGATATGATCAAAGATTGGTTCCAAGTCAAGTTATTTTTAGGAAAGTCCAGTTTCTTAAATTAGTGTTACCAATGTGTCCATCTCATGGGTCATCAACACTAATTAGAACTCTTTCCCAAAATTAATTTGATTTGACCAATTTTAGTAACTTGCTATGCTTGGATCAGATTTGGAAATATTCTAAATTAAGCATTCATCCATAAATAGAAATTTCTAAAATTAGAAACTAGTCCTCTCCTCCACATGGCCCTTACGGAATAGACTTCTTGGACTTTTAGACTTTCCAAAACTTTGGAATTCCTCAAACTCTTTGGGCAACTCCAAAACACTTTCGGTAATCTTCGAGCTCTTTGATTTGGAGTCCAACATCGCTTTCCTTCTTCGTCTCGGACATCGCCAGAATTTACAAATTTAGAAAAATTACATAAATTCCTATGCCTCGATTATGAGACTTACATGGTAATCTAAACATGAAAATAAAAGGGTTATAGGGAAATTCATCATGCCTTGCCCTTTCATGGGAAACCAAGGAAACCATGACGCCCTTTACATTTAGCCTTAAATAAACCAATAACCATAAATAGAAAGCAAAAGACTTGTGGGCCATATGGAGAGGACATTATCACCTGCAAGTTAGTATCTCATACAACAAAGCATCTCACAAAACCAGGTTACCAAACCACAATGGAAAAACAAGATGCCAAAAGTAGCCACCCTTTTAATACATGCACTTCGCAGAGGGGGTTCGGAGGTGTCCCCCGGCGGGTGTCCCCTCGACTGACCCTACATGCACCCGGTCGACCGAGCACGAGGCCAGGTCGACCCGCCTGATGAAGGCAGAAAATTGGGTTTTCCCAATTCGAGTCCAAACACCTCCAAAACACTTTTGAAGTCTCTCAATAGCATTTTACCATCCTTCCATCATAATTAAACCCTTTTGTGACTATCCAAACATGGATTTACTACATAAAGTAAACAAACTCAATCATAACTGATCCTTACATAGCTCAAGGTCTACCATCTTCGCATGTCATGCAAAGATTAGATCTAGATCGCTGATCTAACATG
>CP142460.1:25000-152500 GCA_038049695.1 Cinnamomum chago
GCCCGCACGTCGTGCTGCGCCGCGTGCGGTCAGCCCGTGCGTACGTGCTGCTGCGTCGGCCTCTTGTTGTCCGTCCGTGCGTGTTGTTGTCTTTGCCGTGTGCAGTTGTCCGAGCGTTGTGCGGCTGGCTGCTCCGTGCGTGCTGTAGCGTCGGCCGTCCGCTGTCAGCCCGTGCGTGCGTGCTGCGGTCGATGTCGTGCGGGTGCTGCGTGCGGCAGATTTTCACCCCTCGACCGTCCTCGTGATTTTTCGAGACTAATTCATGACCAATGCATTGAAAACATGGGAAACATGTTGGACAATCATTGTGTGAAAGAATTTACGCATTGGGATCCGGGAAGGTGTCCAAATGTCCATTTCCTCAATCTTGGACGTTTACACCCGGGAGGTGGGAAACAATGGTCGGCACCAGCCTCTACCTTGTTAGGGTGTTGCAACGTCGGTTCGGTCGGCCGCCTCAGTGCGCAGCCTGTCCGTGTAGGGTGCTGCGTTGGCCGCGTGCGTGCTGCTTCGTCGGCCATGCGCGTTCTGTCCGTGCCTTTGAGCCTTCAGTTGCGGCCATGTGCGGTCTGTCGGTCCGTGCGTGCGTTCTGTTGCGTCGGCCATGCGCGGTCTATCCGTGCGTACTCTCCAGTCGTCCGCGTCGGACGCAGACGTTCTGTTTACTCAATCTAGGACGTTTATACCCAGGAGGTGGGAAACAATGGTCGGCACCATGTCCTACTATATTAGACACCATATCATGATGCAAGTGCGACCGACCGCACTGCACTTAGCACTTTGCACTTGGCACTTGGCAGTTTGCACGTAGCGCGTGCAGTATTGCGCTGCACGTGGAGTGTGCAGACGGCATGTTGTGTTGCTGTGAACGTAGACGTGCGAGTGTTACGGATGCTGCGGTCGACGTCGTGCAGATGATGCAGGTGCAGTGGTCGACGATGTGCGGGTACCGCATGCGGCAGATTTTCACCCCTCGACCGACCTCGTGATTTTTCGAGACTAATGCATGACCAATGCATTGAAAACGTGGGAAACATGTTGAACAATCATTGTACGAAAGGATTTAGGCATTGAGATCCAGGAAGGAGTCCAAACGTCCATTTCCTCAATCTCGGACGTTTATACCAACGAGGTGGGAAACAATGGTCGGCACCAGCCCCTACCTTGTTGTGGCGTTGCAACGTCGGTCCGTTCGGCCTCCTCGGTGCGCAGTCCGTCCGTGCAGGGTGCTGCGTTGGCCGCGTGCGATCTGTCGGTGTTGCCGTGTGCAGTCTGCTTGCGCTTTCGTTCGCGCGTCGTGCTATTGCCTGTGCCACGTGCAGTCAGCCGGTGCGTGCGAGCTGCTGCGTCGGCCTAGTGCGATCCGTCCGTGCGTGCAACAGTCTCTTCCGTGTGCAGTCGTCCGAGCGTTGTGTTGCTGGTTGCGTCGTGCGTGCTGGAGCGTTGGCCGTCTGCGGTCAGCCCGTGCGTGGGTGCTGCGGTCGACGTCGTGCGGGTGCTGCGTGCGGCAGATTTTCACCCCTCGACCAACCTCGTGATTTTTCGAGACAAATGCATGACCAATGCGTTGAAAACATGGGAAACATGTTGGACAATCATTGTGCGAAAGGATTTAGGGATTGGGATCCGGGAAGGAGTCCAAACGTCCATTTCCTCAATCTCGAATGTTTATACCAAGGAGGTGGGAAAGAATGGTCGGCACCAACCCCTACCTTGTTGTGGCGTTGCAACGTCGATCCGGTCGGCTGCCTCAGTGCGCAGCCCGTCCGTGCAGGGTGCTGCGTCGGCCGCGTGCGGTCTGCCCGTGCTTTCGTTCGCGCGTCGTGCTGCTGCCAGTGCCGTGTGCGGTTGGCCCATGCGTGCGTGCTGCTGCGTCTGCCTCGTACGGTCCGTTCGTGCGTGCTGTTGTCTCTGCCGTGCGCAGTCGTCCCCTTCAAGAAACTATTGTCCGATGTGACCGTTCCAATCAGGGCTGAAAACTTTATTTATTTTATGTTTTTTTTATCAAACCCAGTTACACTTTGCTTCCCTTGTGCACTTTTGATGTTCCTTTACCAGCGTGAGCTACAATGGGGGGCTAGTCGATGCAATGGGGCATCGGAGACCCATTGCGAGCATAGTTTCATGTAATTAGACAAAAACTAATACATATTGTCAGTATCAAGGATACATAAAAGAAGATTAACCTAGTAGGCTCACTTAAAAGAAGCTTGCCCCAGTAGACACACCAACCAGTACTGTGTGGTCAATTTCAAGTCTTTGCAAATACTAAATAATCACCATAGATATGGATCTGATTAGAGGTATAGTCTGGATGTGGATCTGATCCAACCATCAAATGGACCTGACCCATACAGATCGTGGTGTCAGCCGATACGTTGAGGCCATCCCTGTTGAATGTTGATGCCTTTGTACAGTATAGAGAATGGGCTAGGCAGTGGAATGCCATACCTTAAATTAGAAAAAAGGTTATAGAATCCGTAGCTTGATCAAATTCTTTTTTTCAAGGCCTAACTAAACTTAGACTCATGATGCTAGCACCATTCAATAACACACTGATGATTGAATGGTGTTGGCACCTTAGGGTTTGTTTGGCATCATGCCAATGGGATGTTCCCATGTTCCCACGGCACAAAACTGTGGAAAACACATTTGGTATCATGCACATACCCACCCACCCACCGATGTATGAGTCTATAAGTCTAAAGTATTAATCTGTGTCAGTTGGGCTGAAGCTTGTCCAATCCAAGTCTATCTGAATGTTGGGTTGAATATGTTAGAGTTTTTATTTTGTTGCAATTTGATAGGATGGATTCATTTTAATAGCTTGACCTCTCATTCTTTCATGTTCTTAATCTTAGGATCTTCATGCATATTTCTCATTCATAATCTTTGTTTTTATCATATGTTATTCATGGTTTTCAAATTCGTTATGTCTCTTAAGTTTATGAAGTTTTGAGTTTAGATTTTCAAGCCTCCAAGTGTTTAATCCTTAAGTTCAAAAATCATTTCAAGCTTTCCAAAGTTTTCTTCTTTAAATCGATATTTTAGTTTGAAAGTTTCATGTCTTTAGAAAATCAGTTTTCATCCTTTTTCGGTCATGAATCCAAGCTTGATTTCTGTGCCTCAAGTCCCCTAGAAAAGCAGCCCTTTTTTATTTCAACTTTCTTACATTTCAGAAAATCAGGGCAGTCTCGACCCGGTCGACGGGGCACACTCCGGGTCCACACGGAGATAAGGCCGTTAGCCTCTCCAACGGGCATTTTTATAGCCGTTGTGCGTACCCGGTCGACCCAAACCCTGTACCAGGTCGACCAGGCACTAGCCGTTGGGAACTTTTTCTCTATAAAAAGTGGCTATTTGTTTTGAAAAAGTTGCTGAATTTTGGAGGACTTTTGAGGCTAGGGAAGAGCAACTTTTCAAGAGCATTTGTGAAGGGATTATGAAGTCATTCCATTTATTAAATCATTGATCTTCAAATGGGTGTGCTTTCTAAATCTCAAGTTCTATTTCATGCTTAGTTTCTAAATCTTTGTTTTCTTTTAAGCATGATCAAATAGTTGGCTTTCTTCTTGAGATGTTGTGTTTCATAACATGCTTTTAACTTTGAAATCTCTTAGCTTTATGAAATCAACATATGATTTATCATTCACATGTGTTATGAATCTTTGTTTTCAAATCTAACTTGTTAATCTTAAGATTGTACTTTTTCTATTCAAGTTTGATCTTTTTGGAAAACCATGTGTTTGTCAAACAACTCTTTCTCATACATATGATTATCATCTTTGCTTCATTTAAAGTTTCATCCTTCTAAAAAGAGATAGAGTGATTTCTAGTATATGCATTATTCATAGACTTTGTCATTCATATGCATGCTTCTAGAAGTTAAGTTTTCATTTTCTATTCAGCCATTTTAGAGGCACTAAATTGCACTTAGTTGTTCTCTTATCCATGCATTAATAGGCATTTCATTTAAGAGAGAAACCTCTTGTTGTTAAGGTTTATGCTTAGCCTTAAAAAGCATAGTGATGTATTTGTAAGGTTTGACGTGATCATAAACCTTAATTTGAGTTAGTGGAAATACGGTAGGGTTACCGGGAGTGGATGTAGGCACGTTGGCCGAACCACTATAAATATGTGTGTTATGGTGACTGATCTCTTGCTTTCTTTATATGGATGATGTTCTTATGTTGAATGAAGATTGTAGTTGCTTATTCCTTGTGTATGCTTAACTTAGAGACTCCTTTTTATCACAAGATAATTAATCTTCATCAAAACTTAATTGACTTAAAAGCTAAGCGATTTAATATTGGTCTACGTTCTTAGAGCTCACCCTTCCCCCCCCCCCCCCCCCCACCCCTCTAGGATTCGTTCTTGGACTTTCATAATACATCAGCCTAGATTTAGCAATTGGACCTAAAATAAAAGCCCAATCCTAACCCTGCTCAAAATTATATATGATGGGCCAGGCCCAAATGACTAGGTCAGCGATGATGGATTAGACATAAACGGCTCAGCCCACGGTAACGAGTCGGGTCTGACTGACCCAAGGCCATGATGGGCCCAGGTCAATATCCACCCCTCAGGAGCCGGGTCCAGATCCATCGAATGACAGAGTCAGACCACGCGTCGTTCCATCTACCGGCCTTCACCAAGTCCCGCGGAGGAGATCTTACCTACTCATCTGTTGAGGATAGTGCGGGAGACTCTACCAAATAGGAGCGCACATCGTTTGAGATCGCGGGAGATCCCCACCCGTTGGGGAAAGACTATAAAAGGAGAGTCCTATTAACGGAGGAAGGAGGGATTTTTTCTCACTATCATTGTATCTGACTACTTTGTAATCTCCTCCCCGAAGTAGTAAAGCAGCCCATTTAAAGTGGACGTAGGTCATACTGACCGAACCACTATAAACATTCTCTCTCTTCATTAATCTCTACATTAATTGCATATCACTTGACCGGTGGTGCCCGAAAGTCATTTTTTGGCATCATCAGTTTGGCGCCGTCTGTGGGAACGAAAAGAATTCCCTTTTTTTCAAAAAGCCATGCCGATCACCAGGTCAACAAGACGACAAGATGGTAACTCCTCGCGCGAGGGCGAGGGTAATCCTCCACCGACCAACCCTGCACCGAATGCTCCCGCTCCCTCTCCCCAGCAGATGCTGGAGACCATGCAGCAGTTGGTAACTCAAAACCAACAAATACTGCAGCTCATGCTGGCGAGTCAGGGAGGAGCGCTGGGTGCAGGACCGCAAGAAGCACCACTCTCGGAGCAACTGGTAGCTCCACGCAGAGGGGCACCTCACCCGGGCGCCCAGGGTCGAGGACTGCAGCTGGGCGCCCGTCATCATGATGCCCACGCCCATGGGACATCTGCTGGAGCTCCGCCGGTCGTCCCACACGGAAGACTACTGGTTGATCATGAAGGCCGCGCTCATCTCGACGTACCCCCTCCCCCGGGCGGGTCGAATCGCGGTGGACTTCCACCTCCTCCCTCTGCTTCCAATCAGGAGGATCCTAATTTCCAGGAGAGGGGTAGTGGAAATTACAGCTTGGAGGACGAGAGCCAGTTCCAAGGTCAATCCAGAGAAGCTCCCAACCTTTGGGATGAGAAGTTCAAAGAGATGCAAGATCAGATTGGCAACGTCTTCAATGCCATGAAGGCACAGGTACCAGAATCCATTGACTATCTGGTACAACGAACAGATACACCGTTCAAATCCTCCGTGGCAAACTACCCCCTCCCCAGAAAATTCAAAATGCCGACCATGGAAACTTTTGATGGGACCAAGGACCCGTTGGATCACTTGGAAACGTACAAAACCCTAATGCAACTACACAACGTCCCTGACGAGATCATGTGTAAAGCGTTTCCAACCACCTTGAAGGGTTCCGGGAGGCAATGGTTCTCCAGTCTCGCCCCAACCTCCATTTCCACCTTTACAGAATTGAGTAAGTCCTTCGTGTCTCACTTTATTGGAGGACGTCGCCACCAGAAGCCCGCCACACACCTGCTCAGCATAAAGCAGGATAAGAACGAAAGCCTCAGGAGCTATCTCACTCGTTTTAACGAGGAGGTACTCCAAGTTGAAGAGCCAGATGACAAGGTCTCCATGACAGCCTTCATTGGAGGCCTCCGTTCTTCGAGCTTCCTATTCTCGGTGATGAAGCGCCCGCCAAAGAGCTTTCCTGAACTGCTGGCAAAAGCCCAGAAGTACATGAATGTAGAGGACATCACCAGGGCTAGGCGAGGGGAGTCCTCCAGACCAGAAGGCAAGGGGAAGGAGCGAGACAGGGAGGATAGGAAGGAGAACAGCAGCAACAAGAGAAGCAGAACGGAGACGGTACCAGCCAGAGAGAGGCTTGGTCCAGCTCCTCAGAGGGATAGGCAGGCCTTCACCCCCCTCAGTGCCTCCGTCGGACACATCTTGTTGCAGATCCAAGATGATCCCGCGGTTAAATGGCCAGGGAAAATGAAGTCTCCCCCAAACCGCAGGAATCCTAACAAATATTGTCGCTTCCATCGCGACCATGGTCATGATACCGACGACTGCTACGAGCTGAAGAAGCAGATCGAGGACCTCATCCAGCGCGGGCACCTGCGCCAATATGTTGCTGGGAGAGCTCAAGCACCATCACCACCTCGTCATCAAGAAAATCTGCAGCCCTTCGGAGAAATTCACACTATCTCCGGAGGATCGGCGGAGTCACTCTCAGCAATGAAGGCCCACTCCAGAAAGGCTAGACATACTGAGGAAGCACGTCCGTCCAAAGTGCCCCGGCAAGGGGATGGCGAGGTCATATCCTTCTCGGATAGGGACCTGGAAGGAGTGCAGCTCCCCCACGACGACCCATTGGTAATATCCCTGACCATCGCCAATTTCCAGGTGCATAGAATCCTGGTAGATAGTGGCAGCTCCGCTGACATACTGTATGCAGACGCTTATGACAAGTTGAGCCTAGGTAGGGAAAGGCTCCGACCTGTCAAGTCACCTCTTATTGGTTTCTCAGGAGAGAAGGTGTACCCCCTGGGAGCGATTAAGCTCCCAGTCACCGCCGGAGTGGCGCCCCGAAGCTCCACAAACATGGTCGACTTCCTAGTGCTTGACTGCCCGTCAGCTTACAACGTCATATTGGGCTGACCTACCCTCAATACGTTAAAGGCTGTTCCCTCCACCTATCACCTCATCATCCGCTTTCCAACCCTTAATGGAATCGGAGAGGTCAGGGGAAACCAGTTGGCTGCCAGGGAATGCTACGTCTCCTCAGTAAAAGATAAAAAGCAGAAGGAAGCGTTGCAGATTGAGACCCTTGATCCAAGGGATGACTCCACCATGGAGAGGGGAGAACCAGTTGAAGCACTCACCACTGTGGTCTTAAATGAAGACCTCCCTGATAGGAAAGTGTACATTGGCTCTTCTCTCCCTGAAGACCTGGTCCGCCGCTTGACCAAATTCCTGAAGAACAACATGGACATATTTGCATGGTCACAAGCAGATCTTGAAGGGATCGATCCCAAAGTCGCCATTCATCGCCTCAATGTAGACCCCCAGCACAAGCATGTCCGACAAAAGCTGAGGGGCGCCTCCGCTGAGAGGGCCCAAGCAATGGACAAGGAGGTCGGGAAGCTGATAGAGACTGGAGCTGTAAGGGAGGTAGCATACCCCGAATGGCTCTCTAATGTTGTGATGGTGACGAAATCCAATGGGAAGTGGCGCCTGTGCGTCGACTTCACTGACCTTAACAAGGCATGCCCGAAGGACTGCTTCCCGTTGCCTAGGATCGACCTCCTCATCGACGCCACGGCGGGTCACGAACATCTCTCCTTCCTGGATGCTTATTCTGGGTACAATCAGATCAACATGCATCCCCCAGACCAAGAGAAGACGTCATTCATCACCCCGAAAGGGACCTATTGCTATAGGGTCATGCCTTTCGGACTGAAGAATGCAGGGGCGACCTACCAACGCCTGGTGAACAAAATGTTTCACTCTCAGATTGGGCGTACCATGGAGGTTTATGTGGACGACATGCTGGTGAAGAGCCTTGCCGCCACAGATCACATCAATCATCTCCAAGAAACCTTCAGTGTTCTCAAGTTTTATCACATGAAGTTAAATCCCGAGAAGTGTGCCTTCGGAGTGGGGTCCGGAAAATTCTTGGGCTTCATGGTCAATCAACGGGGGATAGAGGCGAATCCCGACAAAATCAAGGCTATATTGGATATGAAGTCGCCCGCCTCCACCAAGGAGCTGCAGCGCCTCAACGGAAGGGTGGCAGCACTTAGCAGATTTGTCTCCAAGTCTGCAGACAAGTGCTTGCCTTTCTTTAAAATCCTCAGGAAGGCTTTCGAGTGGGGGCCCGAGGGGGAGGAGGCCTTCCAGAAGCTTAAAGCCTACTTGGCCACTCCCCCTCTTCTTTCACATGCTGCACCGGGAGAGGTGTTGTATCTGTACCTCTCTGCTTCCCCCTCAGCAGTCAGCTCTGTCCTCATCAGAGATCATGATGGAATGCAGAAGCCCATTTACTATGTAAGCAGAGCATACCGAGGGGCAGAGTCCAGATACACGGAGCTGGAAAAACTGGCACTCGCCCTCATTTCAACAGCAAGGCGGCTGCGTCATTATTTTCAGAGTCACACAATTGTGGTTATTACTGATCAACCTCTGAAGAGAATACTGGGAAAGCCGGATGTATCCGGAGGCTTGTCAAATGGGCAGTAGAGCTGGGGGAGTTTGATGTCCAGTATCAGCCAAGGTCGGCCATCAAAGCGCAAGCCTTGGCAGACTTTGTAGCTGAGTTTACACATGCAGAGGGGGAGACGGATGAACTAGCCTCGCCCATACAAGGTGGGTCGCCGCCAGAAGAGGACAACCAAGAGGGCGCCCACACAACTACAGATCTCCAAGCCTCCGCGGAAGACCAGACAGCCCTGGGCGCCCAGGCATCCCTTGCCCTAGGCTCCCAAGGATCTCCAGCACCCCTGGGCGCCCAAGGCTTGGGCGCCCAGGCCTCTCCAGCAACCCTGGGCGCCCTAGGCTTGGGCGCCCAGGCCTCCACAGCAGCCCTAGGCGCTCAGGCATCCCTTGCCTTGGGCGCCCAGGCCTCTCCAGCTTCCCTGGGCGCCCAAGGCTTGGGCGCCCAGGCCTCCCCGACAGTCATGGGCGCCCAGGCATCTCTAGCAGCCCTGGGCGCCCAAGCAAAGTCTACTTCGGGGCCCCCGTTGCTTCCTACTTCTCATCCTGATGCCCAGAGTCCCTCGGTACTGCAGTGGAAGCTTTATGTTGACGGCTTCGCGACCAGCAATGGAGGTGGAGCGGGTCTTGTATTAATCAGCCCTGATGGCACACCCCTCAAGTGTGCAGTGAAGTTTCACTTTCCAGCCTCCAACAATGAAGCTGAGTACGAGGCACTCCTCTCTGGTTTGAAGCTGGCATTGGAAATGAACGCCCAACACCTCATCGCTTACAGCGACTCTCAGCTGATAGTGAATCAGGTCAAGGGCGAGTTTGAAGCAAAGGAAACCAGAATGCAGGATTACCTCAGCCTAGTGAAAAAGTTGATCCCGCAATTCCAGCACTTCCAAATCAGTCATATCCCCCGGGAAAGTAACATTGCTGCCGATACACTTGCCAGGCTCGCCTCGTCCATTGAAACCTCACCAGGCGAACCAACATTCCTCGGGCATCAACTCGAACCAAGCCAGGTGAACAAGAGCACTGCAAACATCAATTGTGCTACAGCTGAAACGAGCTGGATGGCCCCGATAAGGGCGTACCTCCAAGAGGGTACATTGCCAGAGAACCCCCTCGAGGCGAGGAAGCTGAGGATGAGAGCTTCCAAGTTCACACTCTTACAGGATGTCCTCTACAAGAAAGGCTACTCGTTACCCCTGTTGAGGTGCCTCTCCCCCGAAGAAGCTGATTATGCCTTGCGGGAAATCCACGAGGGAATTTGTGGGAACCACTCGGTCGGGCGCTCCCTTGCTCACAAAGCACTTAGGCAAGGCTTCTTTTGGCCCAGCATGCTAGCGGATGCCAAAGAGTTTGCCAGGAAGTGTGACAAATGCCAGCGCTTTGCCACTGTACCAAGGCAGCCCCCAGAGGAACTCACTATCATCATGAGCCCATGGCCTTTCTCCAAGTGGGGGATCAACATCCTAGGCCCCCTTCCATTGGGCAAAGGGCAATGTAAATTCGTAGTGGTCGCCATCGACTACTTCACGAAGTGGGCGGAGGCGGAAGCCTTGGCGAGGATCACAGACTCCAAAGTAAAGGACTTTGTCTGGAAAAGCATAGTCTGCCGCTTTGGGATCCCACATGCCATCGTCAGTGACAACGCAAAGCAATTTGATAACAAGCTCTTCAACTCGTTTTGCTCCGACCTTCAGATCAAGCAGCCCCACTCCAGCCCGGCGCATCCACAGGCAAACGGGCAGGCGGAGGTCATGGTGCGAACGGTCCTGCGAAATTTGAAGACAAGGCTCGAAAAAGCAAAGGGCCTTTGGGTGGATGAGCTTCCAGGGGTATTGTGGGCATATCGGACCACGCCAAGAGCTCCAACCGAGGAAACCCCTTTCTCTCTCGCCTTTGGGACTGAAGCAATCATCCCAGTTGAGATTGGGGTCCACTCTCTGAGAGTCCAGCACCATGACCCAGACACCAATGAGGAGGGACTGCGCGTCAACCTTGATTTGGTGGATGAAGCGAGGGAAATGGCCAACATCCGCAATGCTGAGTACAAGCGGCGCATGGCCAAACACTATAACTCAAGGGTAAAGCCTCGCCCCCTCCAACTCGAAGATTTGGTCCTCAAAAAAGTCATCCTCGCCACTGAGGATTCTCGGGAAGGCAAGCTAGGCCCGAATTGGGAAGGTCCTTATCTCATAACGGAGGTGGTGAGACCTGGCACTTACAGGATTCAGGATTCGGAAGGAAAAGTCCTACTTCATCCATGGAATGCAGAACATCTGAAGAAATATTACCAGTGACCAGTGAAGGGGAAAGAAGCAATGAAAATGGGTAGTTCAAGTTTTTTTTTAGCACTTTGTAAAATATTCTTTTACCATGAGCAATGGATAAATAAAGTCCTATATTTTATTCATTCCAAATGTTAGGCTACATAAACTGCCTTAAAAAAAAAAAAAGAAAAAAAAAGCTACATGTAATGAAGCATGGCAAAATCTCCTACATCCTAACTACTCTCATCGCTCCCCTCGTCGTCCTCATCATCCTCCTCATCATCCTCGCCATCCTCTGGATCATCAGGCTCCTCGCTGGGTAAAAAGCCTGAAAAGTCAAGGGCAGGGAAAGCAGCAGTAATCTTCCCTCGGAGCTCCTCATACCCATCGATGAAGGCATTGGCAACATCATCCGCTCGCTCCGACTCAGCTCTACCGCGCGCCGCCTCCATCTCTGTTGCCACGGCAGCCTCTCTGAGCGACGCCCTCTCGCGGGCCTCCACCAACTCAGCCTCCCTGAGTGAAGCCCTCTCGCGGGCCTCCACCAACTCAGCCTCTGCCCTCCTCGCCCCCTCACGGGCTAACGAAAGCGCAGTCTCGAATCTGGACTCCCTCTCGCGGGCAGTCAAGAGATCACCTTCCGCCTTAGTAGCCCTCTCGCTGGCTGACGAGAGCTCAGTCTCTAACCTGGACGCCCTCTCGCGGGCCGCCCCAAGATCGACTTCCCTATCAGCCTCAAGGGCAGCAATCTTTTGTTGAGCAATGGAGTACACCTTCCGCAGATTTTCATTCTCTCGCATCAACTGGCTGTTGTGTTTGGCTTTTGACAGCAAGCTGACGGATGCAGTAGAAGCCTGGAGCAATAAGAAAAGAAATAAGACAAAAAAAAATTTGAAAGTCTGGAGAAAAGGAAAAGCATTTACCTGAGCCAGACCCTCCAGGAAGGTATCTATGACCTTCTCAGTACCCAAAGAAGTAATCCGTGAAACCTCATGAGGAATCACAAATCTCGCGAGCCTCTCCCGGATCACCGGCGGGTTGCCCAACATTTGACTCTGATCAGCCCCTGCAGGATTCCCCGGACGTTGGGGACATGAATGAGGGGCAGAAGGTGCAGCAAATGAAGACTCTCGAATAGCCATCAGAGCAGAAGAGGTGGCTGGCTGGGGGGACACTGTTGTAGAGGCCGCCCTTTGAGAACACAGCCGTGCCCCCAATAAAGGGGCAGATGAGAGAGAACTGGCCCTAAAAGACACTGGCGGAGAGTCTCCTCTTGTGGCATTGTCTGCCCTCGCCGTCTTGGAAGGAGGGCCACTCCTACTTGAAAGGAGAGCCCCGATCCTCCCCCTATCCACTGCAGCAAAAGAAAAAATGTTACTTGTGCATAAAAAAAAAAAAAAAAGAGAAAAGATAAATGAAACGCAGAAGTTAAATACTCTTTCTCTTCGCGGGAGGCGCCTGAGAAGGGCCACTAACTCCACCACTTTCTTTGGGTAAGAGAACACCCAAGTCTTTTTCGTGATGGTCTCTGACAGCCTGTAACTTCCGCTCCTGACTGGTAGAGAGCACCGGCGCGTCTACAAAAGGCAACAAGTGAGTACATAAAAAATACTAATAAAGGTGAAAAAGCAGCAAAGGAGTAGCTTACCAAGTCTCCTGGCCTCTCCCCATCGAGTTGGCACCAAAACTCCATCTGTCTCGGATGCCCACTCTCCGCCAGCAAATAGGAAGCGAGATTTCCAACTATGACAGTTTGAGCGCAATCTTGTGAACAACTTGCCGCTCCTAGAGGTAAAATAGTACCATCCCCTGTTAGGGGCTGGGGACTCGCTCAGGTTAACGCCCAGGGGTCAACGAAAAATAGTGGAGAATTCGGCAAATGGAAGAGAGCATGGGGAACCTCAATCCTGCCTCAAGCATCTCCTCGTAAATTACTATTTCACCCGAGGAATCGTCACAAGCGGGCTCATCCGCCTGAGCCCGACGGCATAATATAGTAGGGGGAATATGATAGGCAGACACTATCCTAAAAAGATCACTATCAGTAGTAATCGAGCTGAAAATGGTACTCACCTTGGACCCGTCGTCGTCGATGGCCACTTTTCCTCGATATCTTCTACGACGACGGAGACGTGCTGTGACCCCGGCAGATGCTCCAGTGTTTATCTCGTCCAATTCCTTATGGACACTATCTCCCTCGCCCGTGTCCCGCACCGTGCACATCTCAACAGTAGGCAAACCATCAGCAGCAGACCCCTTGGGCGCGGGTGACCCAGCTACGGTGGACGCTATAGACACAGGCGCAAGTGCCCCTGGCGGGCAAACAGTCCCGGGCGCCCAGTGCACAGCAGGCGGCCGAGTGGGCCAGGGCGCCCCAGCCCCGGGCGGGCGAGAAGGGCCAGCCCCAGTCTCGGGCGGGCGAGTAGGGTCAACCCCGGGCGGGCGTGCAGCGGCAGCTGGCGACGCAGGCTCCCCAGGCGCTCCGGGCGCAGGCCCAGGCGGGCGTGCAGGCAGGCGAGCACAGGCGGCGTCCCCGGGCCGGCGTGCGCAGGCAGCGACGTCCCTGGGCGAGCGAGGGCAGGTGGCGGCCCCAGGCGCGACGGGCGAGCGTGCCACGGCCCCAGGCGGGCGAGCAGGTCCGGGCGCCCCAGGCGGGCGAGCAGGCCCAGCGCCTGGCGGGCGAGCAGGTCCGGGCGCCCCAGGCGGGCGAGCAGGCCCAGCGCCAGGCGGGCGAGCAGGTCCGGGCGCCCCAGGCGGGCGAGCAGGCCCAGCGCCTGGTGGGCGAGCGCTGGCAGCAACCGCCCTAGGCGGGCGAGCAGGCATGACGGGCGCCCCGGGCGTGGACGTCTCCGACACGGGCTGGTCTGCTCCTTGCACGGGCGCAGCGACGACGTTTTCTCTCCTTACATCGTCCGTTTCTTCCACTCCTTGATGCCCCATGGTTGCAACTTGCAACTCAAAAACAAGAAGAAAGCTTAAAGAAGATGAAGACAGCCCTTTCTCTTTTCCTTTTGACAAGAAGAAAGCCAAAAGGAAAATCCCTAAGTATGAAGCAAAGTGGGTATAAAACCCTCTCTATTTATAACCTTTGCTTCAGGGTTTTCAAAGGAAGAAGAACACTAAGCCAAGGAAACAGGAAGAGAGAGTCATATACCTGAAGAACTCTACCATAAAATTCAAGAATGAATAAATTGTCGGAGGGACTCTTCTGGGGCATGACGAAGGCAGAAAATTCTGGAGCTCGACCACCGCCGGGGGACACCCCCGGACCCCCTCTGCGGAGGGCATATATTAAAAGAGGGTTCAGTGTTCAGAAAAGCTACAAATTGTTTGACATGAAGAAGCTTGGATTGTACTAATGTCTCCCTTTCAAAGCCTTCTTTGGCGTAAGACATTGAGGGGCAAATGATGGGCCAGGCCCAAATGACTAGGTCAGCGATGATGGATTAGACATAAACGGCTCGGCCCACGGTAACGAGTCGGGTCCGACTGACCCAAGGCCATGATGGGCCCAGGCCAATATCCACCCCTCAGGAGCCGGGTCCAGATCCATCGAATGACAGAGTCAGACCACGCGTCGTTCCATCTACCGGCCTTCACCAAGTCCCGCGGAGGAGATCTTACCTACTCATCTGTTGAGGATAGTGCGGGAGACTCTACCAGATTGGAGCACACATCGTTTGAGATCGCGGGAGATCCCCACCCATTGGGGAAAGACTATAAAAGGAGAGTCCTATTAACGGAGGAAGGAGGGATTTTTTTCTCACTATCATTGTATCTGACTACTTTGTAATCTCCTCCCCGAAGTAGTAAAGCAGCCCATTTAAAGTGGACGTAGGTCATACTGACCGAACCACTATAAACATTCTCTCTCTTCATTAATCTCTACATTAATTGCATATCACTTGACCGGTGGTGCCCGAAAGTCATTTTTTGGCATCATCAATATACTATGGAGAGCTAGGGTCAGAGGAGTTGTGGGTAGCGGTGTTGATGGGCCGGGCCGGGATGATACGTATCTAGGCTCACATGCTTGGCCAAACCCAAAACGGGCCATAGAAATCAGGTCTGAGCCCACCTATTTAGTCAACGAGGGCGGGTTGAACAAGGATTTTGATCGATTTCCTAGGCTTCCTAACAAATCTTTGGCCTAATGAAATTAAATTACATGCACTCCTTATGTGGGTTGAGCCGGGCCGGATTTGGGTTTTCTTTTACTTAATCCAAGCCTAACCCAATTACTTTTCTCTTTAATATGGGTTTCAAGCAATTATAAGGCTAGGCGCTCATTACATGGGATTTAGGGTTGTTTAAGACTGAAACCAGTGCTTTCGGCCGTTCGTAAGGGATTCTAGACGGTTCTGGGAAAATGTTGTCTCCAAACTTCATTTCACGGTAGAAAGACGCGCAGCAAAAAATTCTTGAATAGCTTTTTCCTTTAAAATGGGTTTCCAACAAAGCCAAGCTTAATAACTAATCTCGTGGGGTTTCGAACCATTTTTGTCATACTTTTTGTAATCAATAGCCAATATTTGGATGAAAAAGCCTGCTGGGTGTTTCCAAGAAATTTAAGGGTTTAATTGTCTAATCTTTTGCTCTAAAATGCGTTTCATACGATTATGGGCTGAAATAAGAGTTTTAGGATATCCTAATATATGTTTTGCTTTAAAATTTATTTCACGCGATTCAAGGCTGAGGAGCGCGTTGAAGGGGACTAAAAAGTTGTATAAGGCCTAACGCCGTATTTCCGGCATAGGGGATTCCAGGCGAGTTTGGAAAAATATTGAGTGAAAACCGCGTTTCATGTTGTTCACAGTTGAAACACGTGCTCTAGAAAATTCTATGTTATCTTTTTTACTTTTAAATGGGTTTTAGGCAAGTTAGGGCATAAGAACTAATATAATGGGATTCATAACCTTTTTTTATTGACAAACAACGTATTTTGTAAAATCATTAGCCTTTATTTTAAAAAAAAACACATAATTAATGATTCTGGGGAATTTTAGGGTATTTTGGACTATTCTTCTGCATTGAGATGCATTCATGCGACGCTAAGGTTAGGAACGCATGACATGGAATTAAGAGTTGTATAAGACTTGTAAGACTCCGTCCCGAGTGACCTCGATTAGTGTTAATTAAGTCGTGTTTTAGCTCTAAGCGTTTTTAGTATTTTGTGGTTAAGTTGGGATTAGAATATCTTTTGTTATAGCTATGGAAAATTTTGAGTGCCTTTGTGCTTAGTGGGGACCCTTTGAGGGTTCCTTTTACGACTTTGCGTTTACTTGGGGGATTATCTAAGATTCCTGTGTTTAATTCTGTTTTACTTATCTCATTAATCCCTTCAACTTTTATGTTGATCCCGTTCCCGTCTAGAACCCCGAAACTCGACTTTCCTAGCATTGAGGGCAAAACAGTCTTTTTACACTAAATCTGTACCCAAAATTTGATATTCCCAAAACCCGCGAAACATATACATTTTGGAAACTAAATATTTCGACGATCACTTTTCTCTTCTTCGTTGAATTCGTTTGAAGTCCCGAAAACCAAGATTTCAGCCCACAAAGATTTCAAGTGGTGGAGCCCGCTCTTGACTTGTATGAAAGGAGAGCTCTCCTTCTCTTTTCCCTTTTCTGGCTCAAGCTCCAGTCTTCACATAGGGTTTTCTTTCTCCTTTTCCTTCTTCTCTTGCTTTTCCATCACCAAATCACCACCAACCTTGCACAAATTAAGAAGTAGAGATCATCATCTCCTTCCTCACGTCTAGAGCTTTCCATTGACACTATTATTAGAGGAAGCCTTCCATCCCAAGACCTCCGTTGAGCTAATCTTGTATCTTTGACGAACTCTCATGTAAGTAATTCATCCTATCTTTTGATATTGTGTTTTCCTAGCCTATAGGAGTCCCCATTTTCATTATTGAAAGTTTTCTCTTTCTATTCCTTGTTTTAACCTATTTAGGGTTTGTTTTGGGGGTTTTCTTGTAGCTTTGGATCTTGGCTTGGAAGTGCTTAGAGCTTGTTATCGATTAAGCTTGGACCTAAGGCAAGTGGATGAATGAATAGGTTGAGCATTAAATAGCTTTATGAGAAATGTAGTTGATTTTATTGTTTTCCATTCATGTTTATTTATTTGCATTGACTTGAAATAAATGCTCATGAAAGAGTCTTATTAATGCATTTAATGTCTTGGAAATGTGTTAGTCATAACCTTCATTTATCTCTTGTTTATAACTCAAATGTTTTCTTGGTGTAGTGGTTTCCTTTCCTTCTTACTTTATGAATGGATGTAATATGATTGGAGGATAGTATGGATATTGTAGGAGACTTGATGATGATTTGGATAGGGTTTTGAGCTCCTCATTTGGTGTATACAAGAGGCTAAAAAGGGGTTGTGAAAGGATGAGAAAGAGAGGAGAAGAACTGTCCCATAATCAATTTCTGGACACTTCGCTCGAGCGAACTTGACAGGTCGCTCGAGCAAAGTGTCCAGAAAAGGGTTCGAACCATTACAGAGGACAGTTCGCTCGAGCAAACCTGAACTCGCTCGAGCGAACCCTCCCAGAACTCGTTCAAGAGAATGGTTAGTTCGAGCGAACTGAAATTTCGCTCGAGCCAACCTGAACTGGATGAGTTCGCTCGAGCGACCTCAACTTCGCTCGAGTGAACCCACCTAGAAAACCATTCCAGAGAGCTCACCGCTCGAGCGAACTCCAAGTCCGCTCAAGTGATGGGTACTGTTCATTTGTGGCTGTTTTGGGAGCACAAATGAAATGTTTAAATGATTGAGAGATGTTTGTTGGGAGCCCTATTGTGATGAGAAGCTTATCCTCATTATTTGAAATTCGTTTGAGAAAGAAACCACATCACGAAGATTTCATTTGAAGTTTTGAAAATCCTAAGGTCTATAAGGAGTCCAGAATGTCTCCAAATTCTAAGAGTACCAAGTTGTTATTAAATCGACATACAGGACCCTTATTCACCTTAAACAAATCTTGAACCCAATACTTTACTAAAACTTCAAAAGTTAAAATGTATATTCTTGTTCTCAAGATTTTTACTACATGACTTATTATTCCCAAAAACATTGAAATTGTATTTTTAGCATTTTGCTAGCCCAGTTATACATTGCCAGAATTGAAAGGATACTCGTGCCTCGAGCACCCCGTCTCGCCCGTTTATTTACTTGCACTTCATGTATTTTTATACATGTTTTGATTTTTGTTATTTGACCTATGAGTCGGCACCACTAAGCTTGGATAACCTTGCCGGTTTGATCCACCGACTTAGAGATCCCCCTCTTGTTCCGCCGGCTGCAGTTTGGATCTCGTTACCCGGTTATTACCATGGTCTTGTCCCGATACCCTGGATTGCTACCGTGGTTCCCGATGCCCGACTCGTTACCGTGGTAATGTCCCATATATTATATGTATATGTATATATTTTGTTGAATCTCCTCACCTCGTGTGACTAAGATCAACACCTTGATATGCTCTTGTCACTTCGGTGATAAATGACTTAGCTTCGTCTGGTTGCCATCTTGCTTGTTTCTGTTAGTTTTACGGTCTCAATACCATGAGTATGATGTAATAAATTGATTCATTTCTTTATTTATCAATACAAATCGTGCTTTTCCTTTCATGAGATGAATGGTGTTTTATATACTTGCACATAATCAATACGAAAGACATAATGGCTCATGAGATAAATCAGAGTCCATGAGTATACTAGACGTAATACATGTGTATGGATGAGATCCACATACAGGAGACATGTATTGCAAATCTTATACTCAAATATCTTCACAACCAGCGATGAGATTGGACATCTCATCTGACAAGGTTGCAGCACCTTGATCACTATGAGATAGTGTGATTTGTCTCGATCATCGGAATGTAAGATTCCGGATCATGGTGCTGGTACATTGGATGTATTAAAGGACCATGAGAAGCACCTTATTTACACTGTCTTTATTTTAAGGTGTGCTCTCATAATTCCCTAGCAATAGGCTCATAACCCTGAGACATTAATGAACTCAAGTTTCTATCTATGCACTTACTTTGAGTCACCAATGAGTGAGGGCAATTGTAGGTCAACACCTCGGTGATTTTGGTACGTGGTAGTAGGGCTGTGGGAACATTCAATGGTCAAGAAGGAATCTATCTTTAATATCCCCTTGTGCCAATTAATGGATTTATCATTAGTAAGTGCGCACCCATTCCAATTAAGAGTTAATTGGATCGGTATCAAATGATCACTATAATTAATTGGGGCTCAAGGATAATAAGATATGGATCTAATTTGGTGGACAGGTCCATTTGATCCATGGATATAGATGGAGGGGCCTAATTGTGGTACTGAGGAAGTTTAGGGTCTTCATTGTAATTTATTCCAAAGACTGGAGTGCAATTGCATTTATTTAGTGGAGTTATTTGCAATTAACTGTGGGCCCGGATTGCACATGAGATGTGGGGTCGCGTGTCCCAGTTGGAGCCAGCTTTCTAAGGAATCCCTAGTGGTCCCCACGCTAGCCCAATATATTAGAAAGATACTAATTCCACTTGAACTCTAAAAGGAATGTTACTATTTCTATTTGAAGTGAGACTTCAAACTTCAAATAGTGGTAATGGTAAGCTACTAATTATTAATGGAAGTAGGACTTCTATTTTAATTAGAAAGGAGAAAGCTTCTAATTGTTGTAGAAGTGAGACTTCTATGGCAACTAGCAAGGGAGATGTTTACCAATTTGTAATGGGAGTTAAACTTCTATTTCAAATAGGAAAAGAGGAGTTATGGAGGGCTATAAATAGAGGAATAATCCCCTCAAATTCGTGCATAACATATAGAGCACTTTCAGCCCTCTTGTGCAAGAGTTGTACAAGTCTTCTTCTTCTCTAAGTTCCCCTCTCTTTCACCTTTAGTTCCTTAGAGTTAATAGTAGGGTTTTCTCTTGAGGATTCCACCATCTTCTTGAGAAAAAGAGATCTAATACGGGACATAGCGTGGAAGATCAAAAGGAGTTGAAGATTTTGAATTCGATTGTGAAGTTGTTCATCATCAAAGTAAAGAACTCAAATCCTCCATTAGAGCACAACAAAGCTCCAAAGGTATATCTACATCCTTGCATGTTGTGGATTTCGTGGTAGCATGATTATGTGTTGTTTTTTATTATATAGATAGTATATGTTGCTGTACATGGCTAAGAGATTGCGAGAATTGCATCCTGGATTGGGTTTGTTGCATTCTAGACAATTGATCCCTGCATCAAGTGGGTCAAAAGTTTTTGAAACCTGTCTGGAAAGCCCACCTATATTCCAACAGTTTCCCATTTCCTTGGTTACCTTTACAGGATTTACATTGCATACTTATTTTTGAATAAATGATTTCTCTCTTTTATGGAAATTATTGTTTAAACATGTTTTTAAATGCTTTCCAAGGTAAATATATTTATTGTGATATTGTTATATCTTTTAACCCACCTGCTAGACCGTCGTGTCTGATCCATTTCTTTGGTACTCAGGTTCGGATATTGTCTACCCCGAGGCGGAGCTTGAGGAGGTGGTCGGTGGACCGCAACGTTTAGTAGAGTGGCATGCCGATGATGTTATCTAGACATTCGGCTACCTCGAGTTACGTCACATTTTGAGGGTTGTGGTTAACCATTCTTTTGGGAATTATATTTTTGTTTATATTGGCCTTTGTTGGCCTCTATTTTTAGGAAATGTTAATCAAATGATCTTTTATATAAACTTTAAATTTTCTTTTGGGAAATGCTAATGATCATTGCTCATTCTGATTCCTTATATCTAAACGTGTTATTAGTCTTGTTGATGGAGATGAACTATGTTCGTTATTTGCTACACACTTCCGCACTTAAACAGAAATGTATTATGTTGTTGTGATATCCTCACTGCGGGCACCTGTGGAAAATTAAATAAATGTGTGCATCTTTTCACCACACTTCACATCACATTAGTCCCGATCCCGGATTAGTCATGCGGGCCCGGTCCGAGGTCGCGACAAGACTGAAACCCGTACTTCAGACAGGTAGTAGGGGATTTCAGACAGCTCCGGGAATATGTTAGCTCTAAATTGCATTTCACGCAATTCATAGTTGACAAATACGCTCAAGAAATTATGGGATATCCTTTTCCTTTTAAATATAAATTTTTCTAAATTCGGGCATAAGAACTAATCACGTGGGATTCTGATCCGTTTCTAAATGTAATACAGATTTTGGTATATTTAGAGATACTTTTCACTTTAAAATGGGCTGAAAGAGAGTCTAGGGTTAAGAACACTTAACATGGGATTGAGGGTAGTTTTACGCGTTTCGGACAGTTCGAGGGCTATTTTAATATAAAATCGCGTCATATGCAGCTCTAGGAAAATGTTGATTCCAAACCGCTTTTGAAGAAGTTCACAGTTGAAAGATGCGCTCTAGAAAATTGTGGGATATCCTTTTTCCTTTAAAAGGAGTTTCACATAAATTCGAGCTTAAGAAGTAATCTTGTTGGATTCTAAGCAATTTCTGACTGCAAACCGTATTTGGTGCAATCAATAGCGTATATTTTGACAAAAACGCATCCTGGGTTATTCTAGGGCATGCCGGGGAATTATGGGTTAGTCTTTTACTTTAAATTGCATTTTTTATTATTCTTGGCTGAAATATGAGTTTTAGGATATTCTAAGATACATTTTTCTGTCAAATGGATTTTGTGTGACTCTAAGGTTAGGTACGTGTTGTAAAGGATCGGGGTTGTTTAAGACTGAAACGCGTGCTTCGGACAATTCAAAAGGGATTTCCTAACTATCTCTGCGAAAATGTTTGGAGTAAACCGCGTTTCACGCACTTCATGAATGAAAGGCACGCCCTAGGAAATTTTCTAATATCAATTAACTCTAAAACATGTTTAAGCATTTAGGACTTAATAAATAATCTCATGGGATTCAAGCCTGTTTCTAACGGACAAACAAAATATTTCGTGCAGTCAATAGCCTGTAACCAGATAAAGCTGCGTGCTGGATGATTGTAGGACATTTTAGAGTATCCAGATTAAGTCTTTTGCTTTGTAATGTGTTTCATGCGATTCTATGCTGAAACATGCATTTTTGATATCATTAGATACTTTTCTATTATAAAATTGATTTCAGGAGATTGTAGGGTTTGAAACGCTTAATCGGATTTCGGGTTGTTTAAGACCTAAACGCGTGCTTCCGACAGTTCGAGGGTTATTTTCATATAAAATCACATTCTATTCGGCTCTAGGAAAAAGTTGTCTGTAAACTGCATTTTACGCGATTCACGGGTGAAAAAGCTAGAAACTTTTTAATATCTTTATAGTTTAAAATGTGTTTCGGGAAAATCCAGGGTTAATAGCTATATTTTGTGCAATCAATAGCCAATATTTGGATGAAAAAGTGTGTTGGATGAATCTAGAGCATTTAATTAATGGTCTAAAATTCTACACTGAAATGTGTTTATACGATTATATGCATAAATACGAGTTTTAAGATATCCCGAGATACATTTTTATTTAAAATGTAATTCACGCAATTCTAAGGTATGACCGCATTATAGGGGATTCAAGCCCGTTTCTAACGGACAAACAACATATTTCGTGCAGTCAATAGCCTGTAACAAGATAAAGCCACGTGCTAGATGATTTTAAGACATTTTAGAGTATCCTGGTCAAGTCTTTTGCTTTGTAATGCGATTCTATGCCGAAACATGAATTTTAGATATCTTGTTATAATTTTCTATTTTAAAATTGGTTTCAGTCGATTGTACAATTTGGAACTCTTTAAATGGGATTTAGGGTTGCGCCTTAGAAAATTCTGAGACATCTTTTTTCATTAAACGGGTTTCTGGCAAATTACGGCTTAAGAACTAATCTCATGGGATTCTGAGTCGTTTCACAATTAAAGCCTTATTTCGTGCAATCTATAGCCTATAATACGATAAAAACGCGTGATCGATGCTTCTATGGAATTTTACAGTATTACGACCAAGTTTTTTTCTTTGAAATGCATCTCATACAATTCTGAGCTAAAATATGCATTTTTTACTAATGTGAGATAAATTTTGCTTCAAAAGGAGTTTCACATGTTTCTAGGATTAGGAACGCGTTGTAGGGGATTCAGGACTAATTAGGACTGAAAACCCATGCTTCGGACAGTTCTTTTGGGATCGTAAGTGTATCTGGGAAAATGTATGTTTTAAACATCATTTCACGAGATTCACGGTTGAAAGACTCGCCCTAGAAAATTCGGTGATATCTTTTTACTTTAAATCGTGTTTCAAAGTATTTTATGGTCCAGTCTTTTGCTTTGAAATGCGTTTTGTGCAATACTATGTTGAAATACGCATTTTAGGATGTTTTGAGAAGCTTTCCTATTTAAAATGGATTTCATAAGCGATAGTGGGGTCAAGAACGCATAACATGGGATTAAGGGTAGTTTAATACTAAAACCCGTGTTTCAGGCCGATAGTAGGGGATTCTAAATAGCTCTGGAAAAATATTGGCTCTAAATCACATTTCATGCAATTCACGGCTGACAGATGCACTCTAGAAAATTCCGCGATATCTTTTTCCTTTAAAACCGAGATTTCAGTAAATTCGGGTGTAAGAACTAATTGCATGTTATTCTAAGCCGTTTGTAACTGAAATTCACATTTTAGTATATTCAGAGATACTTTTGTCTTTTAAATTTGAGTCTGGAGCGCTTCAAATATGATTTAGGGCTATTTAAGACCAAGACCCGTGCTTCGGGCAATTTTCGTATGAAATCGCGTCATATGCAGCTCTAGGAAAATGTTAGCTCCAAAACGTGTTTCACGCAATTCACTTGAAAATTCTGGGATATCTTTTTCCTTTAAAACTAGTTTCACGCAAATTCGGGCTTCAGAAGTAATCTCATGGGCTTCTGAGCAGCTTCTAACTGCACGCCGTATTTGGTGCATTCAATAACGTATATTTCGACGAAAATGCAAGCTAGGTCATTCTAGTGCATGTTGGGGAATTATGGTTTACTCTTTTACTTTAAATTGCAATTATTACGATTTTTTGCTGAAATATGCATTTTAGGATATTCAAAGATACGTTTTTCTTTCAAATGGGTTTCGCGTCACTCTAGGGTTAGGAACGTGTTGTAAAGGATCGAGGTTGTTTCAAACCGAGACACGTGCTTCGGGCAGTTCGAAGGGGGTTTCCTAGCTATCTCTGTGAAAATGTTTGGCATAAGTCGCGTTTCATGAACTTCACGGTTAAAAGGTGTACCCTAAGAAATTTTTTGATATCGTTTACCTGTAAAACATGTTTAAGGACATTTAAGACTTAATAACTAATCTCGTGAGATTCAAACTCATTTCTAACGGACAAACAACATATTTCATGCGGTCAATAGCCTGTAACCAGATAAAGCCGCGCGCTAGATGATTCTAGGACATTTTAGGGTATCTTGGTCAAGTCTTTTGATTAGTAATGCGTTTCATGCGATTTTATGCTGAAACATGCATTTTTAGATATCGTTAGATACCTTTTTTTACTTTAAAATTGATTTCAAGCGATTATAGGGTTTGAAACGCTTTAATTAGAATTTATGGTTGTTTAAGACCAAAATGCGTGCTTCGAACAATTCAAGGGCTATTTTCATATAAAATCACGTTCTGTTCGGCTCTAGGAAAATGTTGTCTGTAAACTGCATTTCACGCGATTCACGGGTGAAAAACGTGCGCTAGAAATTCTTTAATATCTTTTTAGTTTAAAATGTGTTTCGGGCAAATCCAAGCTTAATAACTAATCTCGACGAGTTCTAAGCAATTTTTTGTGCAGTCAATAGCCAATATTTGGATGAAAAAGCGTGTTGGATGATTCTAAACCAATTAAGGGTTTACTGATATAAAATTTTACGCTGAAATGTGTTTATACGATTATATGCAGAAATACAAGTTTTAAGATATCCCGATATACGTTTTTCTTTAAAATGTGATTTACGCGATCCTAGGGTATGAACGCATTATAACGGATTAAGGGTTGTATAAGACCGAAATAGTAATAGTAACTTTCTATTTCCTTTCCTTCAGGAGTTCAACTAGAATTAGTAATGATCTAATCTTCGGCTAGCATGGGACCACTTGAGATTCCATAGAAAGCTGGCTCCAACTGGGACACCCCGACCCCACATCTCATGTGCAATCTGGGCCTACAGTTAATTGCAAATAACTCCACTATATAAATGCAACTGAACTCCATTCTTACAAATAAATTACAAGAAGACCATAAACTTCCCTATGACCACAAGTAGGCCATTCCATATATATTCATTGGTCAATTGAACCTGTCCACCAAATTAGATTCATATCTTACTATCCTTGAGACTCAAACTTCCCTTTACAACGAGTTTCACGGAAATTGGGGATCAAGAAATATTCTTGTGGGATTCAAAGCGATTTCTGACTACAAACCATGTTTGATGCAATCAATAGTGTATATTTCAATGAAAATGCATGGTGGGTGATTCTAGGGCATGTTAGGGATTATTGATTTAGTCTTTTACATTGATTTGCATTTTTTACGATTCTTGACTGAAATATGCATTTTACGATATTCTAATGTACGTTTTTCTTTCAAATGAGTTTCACGTTATTCTAGGGTTAGGAGCGTGTTGTAGGGGATTGAGGTTGTTTAAGACCTAAACACGTGCTTCAGGCAATTCAATGGGGATTTCATAGCCATCGCTGCAAAAATGTTTAGGGTAAACCTCATTTCACACACTTCACAGTTGAAAGGCACACCCTAGAAAATTTCGTGCAGTCAATAGCCTGTAACTATAGAAAACCGCGTGCTGGATGATTCTAGGACATTTTTGGGTATCCTAGTCAAGTCTTTTGCTTTAAAATGCATTTCAAGCTATTCTATACTGAAACATGCAATTCAGTTATCGTTAGATACTTTTCTATTTTAAAATTATTTTCAAGCAATTGTAGGGTTTGAAACGCTTTAAATCAAATTTAGGGTTGTTTAAGACCGAAATGCATGCTTCGTGTATTTCGAAGGCTATTTTCATATAAAATCACGTTCTATTCGACTTAAGGAAAATGTTTTCTTTAAACTGTATTTCACGCAATATATAGTTGAAAGACGCGCTCTAGAAGATTCTTGATTATCTTTTTAGTTTAAAATGTGTTTTGGTTAAATATGGGCCTAATAACTAATCTCGTGGGGTTCTAAGCCATTTTTGGTACAATAAATACCCAATATTTGGATGAAATAGCGTGCTGGATGATTCTAAAGCACTTAAGGGTTTAATGATCTATGATTTTATTCTGAAATGTGTTTTATACGATTATACGCTAAAACACGAGTTTTAGGATATCCCGAGAAACATTTTTCTTTAAAACGTGTTTCACGCAATTCTAGTGTAGGAACGCATTACAGGGGATTAAGAGCTATATAGGACCAAAAGTCGTGCTTCAAGCAAATCGTAAGGGATTCTAGGCGGGTCTGGGAAAATGTTGGTTCTAAACAACGTTTCATCCAGTTCATGGCTGAAAGACGCCCTCAAAAAAATTCATTGTTATTTTTTTACTTTAAAGCGGATTTCAGGCAAATAAGGAAATAAGAACTAATCTAATGGTATTCAAGGCCATTTCTAGCTCATAAACAGCTTATTTTGTGTAATCAGTAGCCTGTATTATAATAAAAATGCCTACTCAATGATTCTACGACATTTTACGGTATTCTAGACTAGTCTTTTGCACTGAAATGCATTAGCGATTTTATGTTGAAATACGCATTTTAAGATACTCTGATATGCTTTCCTATTTAAAATGGGTTTCATAAGGGATATTGGGGTTAAGAACACATTACATGGGATTAAGGGTAGTTTTAGTCCGAAACAATGTTTCGAATAGTCCGAGGGCTATTTTAAAATGAATTCGCGTCCTATGCGGCTCTAGAAAAATGTTGATTCCAAATTGCATTTCATGCAATTCGCGGTTGAAAGACACGCTTTAGAAAATCCAGGGATGTCTTTTTTCGCTTAAAACAAGTTTCACAGAAATTGAGGATTAAGAAGAATTCTCGTGGGATTCAAAGCGGTTACTGACTCCAAACCGTTGTTTTTCTTTAAAACGTGTTTCACGCGATTATAGGGTAGGAACTCACTATAGGGGATTAAGTGCTATATAAGACCGGAAGCCGTTCTTCAAGCAGTTCGTTCGAGATTTTAGGCTGGTCTAGAAAAATGTTAGTTGTAAATCACGTATAACGCAGTTCACGGCTGAAAGACGCGCTCAAAAAAATTCGTTGTTGCCTTTCTGCTTTAAAACAAATTTCAAGTAAATTTGGGCATAAGAACTAATCTAATGGTATTCAAAGCAATTTATGGCTAAGAAACAACTTATTTTGTCCAATCAATAGCCTGTATTTCAATAAAAATGCATAGTTAATGATTCTACGCCATTTTAGGGTATTTTAGACTAGTCTTCTCCATTGAAATGCATCTGTACGATTATATGTTGAAATACACATTTTAAGATATTATGCGATACTTTCCAATTTAAAATGGATTTCACTAGCAATACTGGGTTGAGGAACGCATTACATGCGATTAAGAGTTGTTTAAGACTCAAACATGTGCTTCGGGCCGGTAGTAGAATAGTATTCGAGACACCTCTAGGAAAATATTGGCTCTAAATCGCATTTCACACAGTTTTGATCCTTTTATAACCGAAATACAAAATTTGGTATATCTAAAGAAACTTTTCTCTTTAAAATGGGCTTCAAGTGAGTCTAAAGTTATGAACGCTTAACATGGGATTTAGGATAGTTTAAGTTCGAAACGAGTGTATCAGGCAGTTCGATGGATATTTTAATATGAAATCGCATCCTAAGCTGCAATAGGAAAATAACGCAATTGGCGGTTGAAAGACACACTTTAAAAAATCGTGGGATATCTTTTTTCCTTTAAAACGAGTTTTACAAAAATTGATGATTAAAAAATATTATCGTGCAATTCAGAGCAGTTTCTGACTACAAGCGGCATTCGATGCAATCAATAGCATATATTTCAATGAAAATGCATGCTTCGTGATTCTAGGGCATGTCGGAGAATAATGATTTAGTCTTTTACTTTGATTTGCATTTTTTACTAAAATATGCATTTCTTCAAGATATTCTAAGATATGTTTTTCTTTCAAATGGTTTTCGCGTGACTCTAGGGTTAGGAACGTGTTGTAGGGGATCGGGGTTATTTAAGACTAAAACATGTACTTCGAGTAGTTCAAAGGGGATTTCCCAGCCGTCTCTCCCAAAAAGTTAAGGGTGAGCCTAATTTCACCCAATTCACGGTTGAATGATGCGCTTTAAAGAATTCTCTGATATTGTTTTACCAGAAAACATGTTTTAAGGAAATTTATAACTTAATTATATTCAAGCCCGTTTCTAGCGAACAAACAATATATTTCATTCCGTCAAAAGCCTTTAACAAAAACCACGTGCTAAATTATTATAGGACATTTTAGGATATCCAGGTCAAGTCTTTGGCTTTGTAATGTGTTTCATACAATTTTATACTGAAACATGCATTTTAGATGTCAATAGATACTTTTCTATATTAAAATTGGTTTTAAGCGATTGTAGGGTTTGAAACACTTTAAATCGGATTTAGGGTTGTTTAAATCCGAAATGCTTGCTTCGGCCAATTCGATGATTATTTTCATATTCAACCCTAGGAAAATGTTGTCTCTAAACTGAATTTCACGCAATACACGGTTGAAAGACGCGCAGTAGAAGATTCTTGATTATCTTCGTACAATTCTTTTGGGATTGCAGGCGTCTCGAGGAAAAGGTACATTTTAAACCTTTTTTCACGAAATTCACGATTGAAAGACTCACCCTAGAGAATTTGGTGATATATTTTTACTTTAAATTGTGTTTCAGGCAAATTAGGGTTTAATAACTAATCTCATGGGATTCTATCACATTTCTTACTAACAAACATATTTCATGTTATTAATACCCTATATCTGTATAAAAACGCGTGCTAGGGGTTTTAGGGCATTTTAGGGTATTTTGGTCTAGCCTTTTCCTTTGAAATGTATTTGGCGTAATTCTATAATTATATACCCATTTTAGGGTATTCTGAGATACTTTCCGATTTAAAATGAATTTCACAGGCAATAATAGGATCAAGAATGCATAACATGAGATTAAGATTGTTTAGTACTGAAACTCGTGCTTCGGGCCGGTAGTAGGGGATTCTAAACGACTCTAAAAAAATGTTGGCACTAAATCACATTTCACACAATTCACGGTTAACAGATGCGCTCTAAAATATTCTAGGATACTTTTTTCCTTTTAAAACGAGATTTAGTAAATTCGGACGTAAGAACTAATCGCGTGGGATTCTGAGCCTTCTAACTGAAATACACATTTTACTATATTTAGATATACTTCTCTGTTTTAAAGTTAGTTTCAGGCGATTGTAGATTTTGGAGCGCTTAAAATGGGATCAAGGGTTATTTAAGACCAAGACCCATGCTTCGAGCAGTTCGAGAGGAATTTTCATATGAAATCGTGTTTTATGCAGCTCTAAAAAAGTGTTGGCTCCAAACCGCTTTTCACGCAATTCTAGGGTTAGGCACTCATTACAAGGGATTTAGGGTTGTTTAATACTGAAACTAGTGCTTCCGGTGGTTCATAAGGGGTTAGAGAAGGCTCTAAACAAATAATCTCCAAACTGTATTTCTAAAAAATAGTCTCCAATACTAATTCCTTATTTATAACCCTTTCTAAAATATTAAATTGATTTAACCAATTACTATAACTGTTGTGTTTGGATCAGATTTTGGAAAAAAAATAAAAATTCTAAATAAAGCAAGCAACCATGCAAATATAGAAAGTCCAAATAAAACAAGTATCCATGCAAAATTAGAAATTCTAATTTTTGTAAGTCCTCTCCTCCACATGGCTCAATGCGAAAAGGTATCTTAGACTTCTTGGTCTTCCAAACTCTTTATGATTCCTCAAACTCTTTGGCCATCCTAAACTATTTGGTTAACAGTCCATCGTCACCATCTATCTTGTCCTGAAAGCCGTTGAAATTTATAAATAATAAAAATTGAAAAATACATAAAATTCCTATATCTCAAAAATTGAGATTTACATGGCAATCTATTAATGAAAATAAAAGGGTCATAGGAAAACCATCATGCCTTGCCCTGTCGCGGGAAATCAAGGAAACCATGATGCCCTTTACAAGTTGCCCAAAATAACCAATAATAATGAAAAAAAATAAAAACTTGTGGAGCCACATGGAGAGGACAACAACCTGCAAGGTTAGTATCACATACACAATAGGAACTAGGGCTAAGAAAGTGTCATTCATCATCTCATGATGAAAAATGCGCACTTCACTGAAACCAGGTTCGCTCGAGCGGGGATGAATCCGCTTGAGCACCCAACACATTGTTTGCAGAAAAACAACGTTTTTTGCCCAACCAGTTCCTTCTCATGCATACAGAAAACATAATACATGCATAAAAAACACCAAAAGCTGATCCTTACACAACCCTAAATCCATCCACTCCACAACTCATGTGGAGACTAGATCTAGAAGACCGATCTAACGCAATGAGAATATAGGGATCGCACTGATACCAATTGTAGGAAGTAGGTGGGCCTCGTGGATAGGTATTCATAAACTTTTGACCCACTTGATTCAAGGATCAAATGTCCATAAGGCCAAAAACCCAACCAAAAGATCTAAATCTAATGCATTAAGATCAAATCATCCATCAAGAAGGTAGACCAAGAAACAAACAAGCACAACTAGATCTGCTAAAACAAATAGATAATAGATCTATACCTTTGGAGCTTGGTTGCGCTCAAATCGAGAAGTTGAAAACTCGATCTCTACGATTTCGCAAATTTTGATCTCCTTTTTCCTTTGTGTTCTTCCACGTTATTACCCTCTTAGAGAACTTTTCAAGGAGAATGGTGGGATCTACAAGTAGAACAAAACCCTAGCAACACTTTTATAGGAAATCAGAGGAGGAAGAGAGACCAACTAAGTGGAGAACTGCAATAGAAACAAACAAAGTGCATTAATTCTTAGCATAATATTTCTTTTCATATTCTATTGCTCGGATCATGAAAGTAGGGATGGGGACTTCAAAACAATAATGTTCCAATATAAAATGCACCACTCTTCATGAACAAGTAACCAATAAAACCATATAATGTGGGGGCCCACTTAGGACCATCCACCTTGACGCCTAAAATCAATACTAATATGGCCTTTAGGAGTGGAATAAGTTAAAAGTAGGGAACTACAACCAAGTGGAGAATGAAATAGAAACAATTCATGACAAAAGATTTTTTTCCATATTCTACATTCACTAAATCTTTTTAAGTAGACTAGTGAGATGCATGTCTTACTACTATTGAAAAGACTAAACAAACAATTGTATAGCTTTTATTATATCTATTTGAGTTCATTGATGAATAAAATATTTGTATAACTTTTTATTCTACTATAATAGAAAAAAAACAAGGTACTTCCGCTATAATAACATACCCAAACCATTTAGAGCTCTAGCTGATACATCAGACAACTATCACTACATAACAGTCACTGCCATTCTGAATCCATGCAAGAATGGGTTCAAGTTCATGTGGTTATCATTTAAGTATTCAGGTGAAAGAATATCAATGCGACTCCACCTCTAATAGAACCTTGATCAATCTTACCTTGTCAATTTAGGAATACAACTACAACATGATTAATCGGTAATAGTGCAACAATATACCTAAAGAGTTTGTGCTGTAGCCAGTAATAATTTAAGAGCTAAACCTAGAGGATTTCAGAGAAACAAGAATCTGCAATCAATACCTCACCATAAACCTGGTTGATCCTGGATCACCTTTGCCTGCCAGCTCTCCCACGAAGCTATAAAATAAACAGTAAAATAATAAAGAATTCAGCATGCTATGTGGCATGACAGTAAGACAGCGAATACATGAAAAAGGAACGGACAACGAAAGTAAATCAATAACGCTCCAGTATACAAAATAGCAGACCAAACATTATATTCTGTCTTATGTTGCTGGATGGAACGGCATTCTACATTTACTAAATCTTTTTAAGTAGACTAGTGAGATGCATGTCTTACTATTATTGAAAAGACTAAACAAACAATTGTATAGATTTTATTATATCTGTTTGAGTTCATTGATGAATAAAATATTTGTATGACTTTTTATTCTACTATAATAGAAAAAAATAAGGTACTTCCACTATAATAAGTTAATAACATACCCAAACCATCTTTTTAAGTAGACTAGTGAGATGCATGTCTTACTATTATTGAAAAACAAACATGGACTAAGAAAAGCAGCAGTCATGGTCAGGTTTCCATAAACTAACCAATGCAGCAAGCTCTGTTGCCAAGCACTTCCTAGCTCTTTCAACAAATAAATTCACAAGCTTCATCATACTGGAACACCAAAGTAATCAATACCAGAACATTATTAGAAACCAGAGATGAAACAGCAAAAGATAGAGAGAAAGAGAGAAAAATACCTTTCCACGGCAGCCCACTCCCCCATGTGCCTAAAAAGTTTAACAATTTATTCCTTTTTTTAATAAAAAGTTTAACTATGATTCAAAGGGGGAGTAAAGGTCATTGGACCAGGTGCCATATCATTGGACCAGGTCTTGGCTTCTTATACGTTAACACCACCTGCCAGCTTATATCTGGAACAATAATGATATTGATCAACATAAGGTATAAGAAATTCAAGCAAGAAATTAAACCTAGAGAAACAAGAATCTGCAATCAATACCTCACCATAAACCTAGTTGATCCTGGATCACCTTTGCCTGCCAGCTCTCCCACGAAGCTATAAAATAAACAGTAAAATAATAAAATTTCATAACCATTCACCCACATCTAATTGGCTTGGACCATCCCTTTAACTTTAAAACTACATACAACCCAATTGTGGCTCTCAATACAAGCATCCCACGTGGGTTGAATCATCTCTAATCTACAGCTCCTTGTGATACATGTAAATGATTGAAAAAAAAATTCATTCCAAACATATTCAATAACTACAATTATAACATAATCAACAATCCAATATTCAAATTAGAGAGTAATTAAACTTCTTCAAATATGGCTGGTTTCAAAAACTAAAAGTAGGGGGCAATTCATTTTACCCAATCTAAAATAGGCCTAATGATTAATCCAAACACAATGACCATCGTATTGAGACAAATAAGCTTGGTATATTAATGAACATCAGAGTACATCAACAGAATTCAAAATAATATCACAATAAACTGGGGTAGAAAACCATTCCACACACAAAAGGACATAAACAGCTGCTAAAAGAATAAGGAAGTTGGTACCTTTGGCGGGTTTCTCAATCCACGGCCCATTCATAATGTTCAGTATGCTACAGGCGTTGCTATATTCCAGATCAGGCAACAGCTTTGGCGTTAGCAGGAAACACCTGTGTAGCATTAGATATATATCTGCTGTCAACTATTAGATATATCTGTTGTCAACTTCCATACGACCGTAACTTAAAATTAAATTATTACAAGAAAACCAACAAGAAAGTGAGAAAAATGGTGTTGAACAGAGTAAAGAAAGCCTCAAACACCAAAGAGTAAGAAAGCCAGCAAGCACCCAAGAACAGAAGAAAACCACAAATCCATCATGATTCATGAGTAGGCAACCTCCATCCAACTCAACATAATTTGGTCCATCGAAATTCCATGAAAGGCAGGCTTGATCAACACCCAATAAGCCACTATAAAGTAAGAAAAGAAAAAAAAAAAAGGAGTTGACATAAATTAAATTGACACTGCTCACTGTTGAACTAATGAAACAGGTTTCAATCAACTTTTAGATGCATGTCTAGAAAGTGGAGACTAAAGATCTGGAACTCATGAATGTTAGAAAATGAAAGTGATATAAAGAAAAAGAACCTAAAAAAGATAGATTTTAGAGCAAAGTGGTTATCACCTTTTCATGACTCGCTGGGTTTTGCTTTATAATTGCTTTGATGGACATGAACACCTTCTGCCCGAATGGTAGAGTGCAAACTACCTATAGAAGATTTTTCCATTTGAGACGTTAATTCAATAGCAAAAGTTCCAAAAGTAATTTAGAATTTGTTTGAACAAGGAGATCAAGCACACACCTTTTATGGTCAAAGCAAGAAGCCCTTCCAAGCAAGTATTAGCAACATTGGGAAGCCTTTGTGCAAACAAGCCCATATTCTTTATTGCATCTTTCCTCACCCAACCTCTTATTGCTGCTGTAGCAAAACACAAGTGTTTGTTTGTTTGTTTTGTTTTGTTTTGTTTTTTTTTTTTTTTTTTTTTTGCTAGACTAAGAAACTGCCTTTTCATTGGGCCTCTCACCAAGAGGGAAAGCAAAAGAAGAGGGGAAGAGGGGGCGAGGCGAAACTCTTCATTTCTTGCGTGACAACTATGCATGAGAGGAAGATTTGAGAGAAGAAAGGAAGGATGGGGAGAATTTTGCTCAGCCCTAAATCTAAGTGGGTCCCGCAAGTGGTGGAATGGCAGTTGAAACTACTGCTTTTATATTAAAGTATAGAAATCATGGTTCTAATAGAGTGGGTAAAAATGTCAACGGTGTACACTAATTTTTTACATTTAGCGGCGGCCACGGTAAAAGATAAAAAGGCCGTCACTAAATGCCTTGGCCCTTGTTAATTTTACTCATATTAGATCCTTCTCTACTAACTTGTTCACAAATAACACTTCAAGAAGCTTGTAAGATTCCACGATAGCACGCCTTCAATGTATTGGTACTCTTCTTGAGGCTTTTTGGGGTTTAGATGAGTCGGATGGAACTGAGGCAGCGAATGACCTTCCACGTCGCCAGGTATTTGATCCATTTACTTCACCTGATATGTCAATGGAAACTGCCAAAAGATTAATGTCATTAAAAGATTTGTGTTCACTTGAAAAGGTAAACATCCATATACTTCACCTGGTAGGTAGCAATGCAGTTTAGTGAAAAGGGAGAAGTAACAGAACTGAGATAGAAAGGTATCCAAGAAGAATTCATCCGATAAAATAAATAAGGCTATTAATTTGAATTAAGAATAGATACTACTCCCATCCAGCAGGGACGGTCAGCAAAGAAAGCTAAGGTGGAATCCTCTATTGCATAGATGCTAAATGATTGATTAATACTACTTCTCAAATGCTCAATCCATTTTCAAGGTATATGAGTCTTGACATGGATATGTTTGGAAGAAAATAAGAAAAAGAAAAGATAATCTTTTGTGACAAACATTACCACAGAAAGCAAACAGATTTAAGTGTTCTAAGCGTACTTTTCAGATCAGTGGAAGTAACTGTGTTTTATAGGACCTAGGAAAAAGATGAACATAACAAGTCCTGGACATAAAAACTGGTTGGTGATAAATCCGTAAAAAGGTTATTGACTTAAAGAAAATCAAAGAAAAGAAATTTAATAACACCAGACAATGAAAAGCATAGAAAATGCCACAATGTAGTTAAGAGAAACACCCAAAACGCCAAATCGACCTCCGGTAGAATGAGGCATCTTATCATAACGACTTTCTTGTTTCTTTGGAAATGGATGTTATCTTAGGACTTGAAAATCCAATAGGCAATGTTATAGTTTAATAAGAAGAATATCCAAGCCCTACTGACCTCTGCAATATAGGCAAAACATTCTCTAGATACTAGTTTGTTGAAGCATGAACAGGTGTTGCTGGAATGGCCAGTGGCATAATACTCTCTCTTGCTCCACGCTCAATAATCCATATAAGTGTCGGGATCCTCAGCCTCGCACTCAAAAACACATAATACATGGCTTAGGCCAACTATACCAATTCAGTAATCATTGATAAATGTTCAATGACATTCCAACATAGATTGCCAACATACAAGTGGATTGAAGCAAACAAACAAGAGTCTATGGAAATAAACATTGGCGTTTCTTATTTGTGGTAAATACAAAGTCATGCCAGTAATTCTTTCCATGTTCTCTCTAGTGAATCCATCTTTGTTATGAGATAAGGTTCTCACCAAAACAACGTTAATTAAAACCCTTTCTTAAAAACAATATCATAATTAAACTGCAATCTAAGAACGCCTATTTTCTCTCTTCCGGATTTCTTTTTTAGAGTCAAATCAGCATTATAAATTACTCAAGCAAACACCTAATCATCTAAAATTAAATTACTTAAGCAAACACCTAATCATCTAAAATTCAAGAAATAAGAAAATCAAATATATACTAATAAATATAATTAAGATTACGAAGAAATCTTATGTAAAAATACTCAAGTCGCTATGGGACCCTTTCTCAATCAGCATTAAATTCAAAGAAATGGCCATCATCTGAGTACAAAGGGCATAAGAAAACTTAGTTTGGTTACTAGTTTCTAAAGTATATATATGGCCAATGATGCAGAAAATTTACATGAGTATAATTGTGAATTTTGAGAAAATTAATGTGATTATAGGATAATGCAAAAGAGTTTCATGGACTCAATACGCCCTCCAACCAACATTTTGCAAAAGATGTGAAAAGGTAAAGTTATCTAACCTAACCAAATCTAACCTAAAAATACAAAAGAAAACTAATGCAGAAAACAAAAGCCACTTTCGCCAGCACTCTCAACTGCATTTAGCATATGCAATAAGCCCTTATACCCCTAGGCTACCCTACTGGATGAATTGTGCTTCTTGAGGTTTTGCCGTGAATATGCCCACAAAACTCAAAAAACTAAAGAAATCAGAAGAAACTCTCAAAAAAAAATATATATATATATATAAACACTGGATACTCTCGATTCTCGGAATAGTCAAAGCAAAGACAAATTTGAAATACGGTTCACTAATCTCATCTTTGGAAAGAAATTTTCAAAATCATACTAAATATTATCGTGCACGATGAGAAAGTATGTATACATCAAAAAATAAGTGTTAAATGTTTCGCTAGAACCCCCGTGAAAACGACTCAATCAAATAATCCAGTCCACCTAGACTTAGCAAAAAAAATAAATTTCCTCACAAGGCAACCATGATGGCTTTCACACTATTATTTTTCAAAAGATCGTGAAATTTCAGCGACAAGCTTCTCTCTTACTTCTTTTTTTTTTCTCTTGATTTTTTTTCCTTTTCAACGGTCCCCAACAATAAGCAGCCCTTTTCATGTACCCGGATCAAGGGTGTACCCAAATCAAGGCAACCATGATGGCTTTCGCACTATTGTTTGTCAAAAGGCCGTGATTTTTTTTTCCTTTTCAACGGTCCCCAACCATATGCAGCCCTTTTCATGTACCCGGATCAAGGGTGTACCCCAAATCAAGGCAACCATGATGGCTTTCGCACTATGGTTTTTCAAAAGGCCGTGATTTTTTTTTCCTTTTCAACGGTCCCCAACAATAGGCAGCCCTTTTCATGTACCCAAATCCAGGGTGTACCCGAATCAAGGTAACCATGATGGCTTTCGCACTATTATTTTTTAAAAGGCCGTGATTATTTTTTCCTTTTCAACGGTCCCCAACAATATGCAGCCCTTTTCATGTACCCGGATCAAGGGTGTACCCAAATCAAGGCAACCATGATGGCTTTCGCACTATTGTTTTTCAAAAGGCCGTGATTTTTTTTCCTTTTCAACGGTCCCCAACCATATGCAGCCCTTTTCATGTACCCGGATCAAGGGTGTACCCAAATCAAGGCAACCATGATGGCTTTCGCACTATGGTTTTTCAAAAGGCCGTGATTTTTTTTTCCTTTTCAACGGTCCCCAACAATAGGCAGCCCTTTTCATGTACCCAAATCCAGGGTGTACCCGAATCAAGGTAACCATGATGGCTTTCGCACTATTATTTTTCAAAAGGCCGTGATTTTTTTTTCCTTTTCAACGGTCCCCAACAATATGCAGCCCTTTTCATGTACCTGAATCAAGGGTGTACCCAAATCAAGGCAACCATGATGGCTTTCGCACTATTGTTTTTCAAAAGGCCGTGATTTTTTTTTCCTTTTCAACGGTCCCCAACCATATGCAGCCCTTTTCATGTACCCGGATCAAGGGTGTACCCAAATCAAGGCAACCATGATGGCTTTCGCACTATGGTTTTTCAAAAGGCCGTGATTTTTTTTCCCTTTTCAACGGTCCCCAACAATAGGCAGCCCTTTTCATGTACCCGAATTAAGGCAACCATGATGGCTTTCGCACTATTATTTTTCAAAAGGCCATGAAATTTCAGCGACAACTCTTTTTCTTTTTCTTTTTTTCTTCTCTTGATTTTTTTTTTTTTCCTTTTCAACGATCTCCAACAATAGGCGGCCATTTTCATGTACCCGACTTAATTCACTAATTTATGGAAAAATCCACCCAGATGAACCAAAAAACCTATAAAACTAAGGTTTGGTTTTCCTTCATATATTCAATCAAGTCGTTAAAAGAATGGAAATCATAATTTCACATTTAAAGGTTTTGAAAATGTATACGAACTATGTAATGTGAAAGGATCAAAATTTAGCACTTTTTCAAAAAGATTTCTACAAACAAAAACTCTCTTTTGTTTAAATTTTGAGAATTCTAAAATTCAAGCTAGCTTCCATTTATTGAAAATTCTCTCAAAAAATTTCTCTTCAAAAAAATCTAAAAAGCCAAAGATAAACAGCAAAAATTCTAGAAAGATATTTAAAACACTTCCTAAATATAGAAAATAAAGCAAAAGGTGTGTAAGAATTTTGTCTAAAAATAGACAGTTGTGCTTGTCCCCACCCCCCAACCTATGATGAACATCATCATCCTCATGTTATGCATGCAATGCAAAAGAATATAAAACATGAGGAATAAAAGTACAGGAGGGTAAAGTGAAGACACCGAAGAATGTGAAGCTTTTTCGAAACTTATCAATGGTTAGACAAAACCCACAAAAACATACAAAAAAAAAAAGAAATTACCCTACTGGCAATACAACTTGAAATCCACCCGGATCCAAGAAAAAATTAGTTGTATGCCCATTGTTACAAAGCTTTGCTGGCTATTTGCCATGCCCATAGCTGTCCAAACTGTGCAATTACCCTATTAAATTACATAATTCAACTTGAATTGAGATTTTTTTTGCTCAAATGGTGATATTTGCATAAAGTAGAGAGATGATGTTACATCAAAGGGCGTAAAAGCTCAATATCAAAAGGACAAAATTACAAAAGTACTATCGATCTAGTCTAAAAAGAAGATTCATGCTTGAGAGATTTCAGGTTAGGTCCGCTAAGTAACCGGGAAATGAAGGGTTGGCAACCTCATTACATATGTTATGGTACCTCATGTCTTTAGTCAGTTTCTGGTTTTTGCATAATAAAAACAAAGAAAATATAAATAATAACTTGAAAAATGGAAACAATGCTCCATGATGAGAAATAATGATCAATCACAAAAAAAATGTTCAAACAAGACCCTATAGAAAGCATAATTCTCAATAACCTTATAGAACTGCCATTGAAGATATTGACTTAATAGACTACAAAAGAAAGGGCATGCTACAAGTGAAATAGTTAGAGAACAAAGAGTAGTCCATAAATCAAAGGGATCTCGGATATTCAAAGACATGAAGTACAATAGGATCACATTTGATACTAGAATGTCAGTACCATGAGGGAGAACATCAAAATGAAGCCAAATCAAACAATAAACCAACAGGCGCCAGACAGACATTTGAGAGCATGCATAGGCATTCGTTAAATGAGATGTGGCAGTAAAAGAGTGCTTGGATCAGAAATTTTCAAGGAAAAAAAACTAGGTAGGATCACAAAAGCTTTCTCCAAATGAAGACATTATTTCACCAACATGTCCTACTATGTATCAATCATTTAAAATCAATGTGAACTGTATGTCTTCTATTTTAGAATGTTTTAAAGCTAACAAATGAAGAAGAATGTCCTCTATAGAGAGATGACATAAGGAGACACCTATTGTAGAGTTTCCTCCAACATCTAGTTTGTCATTCACTCATCTGTCAAGTATGTTATAAAGGAAACAAAAGAAAGAAAGAATCACACAATTCAAGGTAGTTTCTTTATATAATATTTAGCTAGACTATACATTAAAATCATCGAAACCTTACCGCTGCCGCTTGTACCAACACTAGCAACACTACTTCCCATTGATATAACAAATGATATTCCATTAAGTATCGTTCGCTCTGTTAGATATCTGACATAAGAAAAAGAAACAAAAGATATTATGCTCACAAATCAATAAAACTTGAAACTGGAATAGATATGAGAATGGAAGCATAATAAAATCCTGAAATAAAGCCGAGAGAAAAAACACACTAAAGACTTTTAATTTAAAAAAGATGCCCAAAATATAATAATCCACCAATATAAGATGAACTTTAGCAATAATGCATAAAGCACCTGAACCAAACTAACAAATCCTTCGTAAAAGAATCACGTTAGAAATATTTATAAATGTGAATGAACATAAAGATCTCAAAAGCAACAAAAAAAGAACTCAAGAAAATAGAAACTATTAAACACCAAAATACCGGTCAAGAGAACTGATGCGGCAATTGGTTTGTGCCAAACAGCATCCTTTAAATAAAATAAAAATAAAAAAAGAACCAATGCAGCCTCAACTCTATAGAACAGTCCCGCAACATACACAAATCGTAGAATTATACTACTAGGATCTAGTGTCTCCTAATAAAAGGAAAAAACACAAACGGCAATAAGCAAAGACAAGCAAAAAAAAAGGGAGCCTATGGCACCGTTGGGAAATGCCCAACCACCGGGCCATAGGTTCTAGTTAAGCTACCAATTAAAAAGAAGATATGACGGGCAAAACACATTTGACAATTCAACCTTATTGTGCTTAGAATTACATGTCTCGGCCATGATATGCAAAACATGTCCAAAGGGTTTTTTTAAGCACCAGATTTTTTCAATCCAAAAGCTATTCACACCCTTTCTCATTATTATAATGAGCAAGAATCGTTTGTAATCCAAATCTAACCCAAGTTCCATGGGCCATGCCTAGGTCTATTGGGCACAAGTCCAAGTCCCATGGATGTCCTAACAGGCACAACTATATAATGAAAGGATGACCATGCCTCCTCTATTACTGCTTACTAGAAATAGCTCTTCTATTACTTTCTAAAGTGAAATTGTTTGTAATGAAGTGAGTGTATTTAACATTGTTATTGGGCAGATTGTTGTGAATACCATAAATCCTGTTTGGATGAATAGGACACAGATTGGGTTCAAAACTTCTGACAGTGCCCTCCATTTTTATAATATGAAGGCATGTGAATCTTTCTACTTTTGCCTATATGATAAATATAGTTCCTCTTTTTCACCGTCTCTCGTGTGCTATTGCTTTATGATTGTTAATATTTGCTTTAATAAAACATATTAACTACCGATACAAAGTTTGTCTTTTGTAAGAGTCATCTTTGACACAACCTCAAATGATGGTGGTTGGAGACCTGGATGACATATTTGCACCCTTGCCAGCTGCTCTTCTTGTCAACTTGCCAGAATCAAGAAGTGTGGTTGATGCATTTCTGGATAGCGTTTTAGGACAACGTCAACATAGAATCTACTTTTAGACCTGCTCTTAAAGAAGCTTTTATGGGAATGGTATGCCATGTATTCAGTTCCGGGATTATTGTAAAGCTGTTTAGCTTATAGTTTCTTGGACCACACCATCACGAAGGGGACCCAGTCGAGTACGAAGGGAGAGGCGGCTGAAAGCCGTCGAAAACTGAACGACGGCAAAGGCCGTCGATTTTTTGTGTATTTTTTAAGTCAAGAATTGCCTTTTTCTTATTGTAAGTTCATCATACTATAAATCATGGTATAAACCTAAGGCTTGTTCAACATTAACCATCCATATAATTTACTTTGCTACAACCCAATCAATATAAATACATTTAAAAATGAGCAGAAAGATTTGATATATGGAAGAATAAAGCATGGAGAAGCAAAACAAATTCACTACCTTGAAGATATTCCAAACTACAAGTGCAAACACAGCCATTATTTCAGATTATTCAAAATCAATAGAAATATAAGTTTTCAACACATATCTACTACCCTTATATAAAAGGGACGAAAGTGTCATGCTTTCTCCTGCTTATCAATTTCTCTACACACATGGTCCCCACTTAGTTGCAATGCATGTGGCTTGGGCTGGGAAGGGCCATCTGTAGAGCTCATCTATTTACACACCCATAGGGCCCACTTATAATCTATATCTACTACCGTTATATAAAAAGGAAGAAAGTGTCCTGCTTTCTCCTGCTTATCAATTTTTCTACACACCTGGTCCCCACTTAGTTGCATTGCCACATGGGCCATCTGTAGAGCTCATCTCTTTACACACCCATAGGGCCCACTTATAATCTATACCCTTATTATAAAATCTATACCCTTATTATTACAGAGAAGAAAGTGTGCTGCTTGAAAAGTTCTCTACACACTTGTGGGGCCCACTTAGAAACCCACCCTTATTATAAAAGAGAAGAAAGTGTTCTGCTTGAAAATTTCTCTACACACTTGTGGGGCCCACTTAGAAACCTAACTCATGTCCACCTAGATGCAATCAGAAAATGCATGCTTGTCAAGTGGGTGGGGGCCCAATTAGTTGCAAGTAAGAAAACGAAGAAAACCTCTCCACTGTTTGTTTCCTTTCCCCCTCTCGATTCTTCTTCTTCTCTGCAGTGCCTGGAATGCTCTCAAAGAATTGCATGAGTCGATTTTCCAAGGATCTCCCTCAAACATCTTTAGGTCTCTTTCTCCATTGAAGATCTAGGGCTTTGTTGGTGGTGTTTCGATAGCTCGTAGATTTATTTTCGTTCAAAACTCTCTCACCATTCGACTAGTGAGTTTTGCTAGTCTCCTTTTTTGTTTTGATAATTCTTCCCTTTCTGTCTTGATGTGAATCTTGTGATATTTGGTGCCATTTGATTGCAATGATTATCCATTCCTTAGATTTGAGTCTCAATGTTGTCCTTTTTTTATATGATTTGGATTTAGCACGGTGAACTGCTGGATTGATTAGTGTTGAGAGGGAAACTTGACAATCCACCTTGCTGCGACAGTTTCCAAGATGCTACTTCAAGTTCTTTCCGACTATGATAGAACATATAGTAACTTCAGTCTTGTATTGATAGTGTGTTTTTTGAAAGTGTCTGCAGGTTTGGAGGTTAATTGCATATCAATTTGCCTTTTATCTACATGAAAACTGATGTTTGGACTATATCTCTATTACTTTTAGGTGGCGTTTGGCATTTCTTATTATTGCCTCTACTTATCTTAAAACTGTTTGTAACTGTTTTAAGAGTGTTTGGTAACGCAAGGTGCAAAGTCCATTTGAAATGGAGTTTAGATTATTTGCCTCCATTTCAAGAAGCCAGCAAAAGCAGCAGAATTGAATCAGTGCATTCTGTCTGAAGCGGATAGACTGTAATGGCTACAGTGAGTTGGACGGTTTCATGGGGCAGTCCGTTTTTTGATTTTTTTTTTTTTAATTTATGAGACCCAAAGTCATGATCCGGACCGCTAGATATATGAAGAAGGTCAAACACGGCCATGTGTCAAAATTTGAACCGTTGATCTATCTCGGATCTCAAGATATTTGCAAAAAATCGTGAGCCATTCGATCTAATATTCTGGACATTGTGGGCCCCATAATCACGATCCGATCCGTTGGTTCTCTTTGGAGGGCCAAAAACGGCTATGGGCCAAAAATTGAGCCTCTAATTCAAAGTGGATCTTGAGATATTTACAAAAATGTTTTTGACCATTGATGTTCCATGCCTTAGTGATTGAGTCTTTAAGTTGTACACAGCAGTGTGGTTTTTTTTTTTTTTTTTAAATTCAGGCACCATAAATCATGATCCAAACCATTGGATATATTCAAAAGATCATTCACGACTAAGGATCCAAATTTTAGCCATTGGATCATCATAGATTTTGAGATATTTACAAAAAACGACAGACATTTATATATACTTTTTTTTAAATCATGGCCCCTAAATGCAAGATCCCAACCAAAATGAAGATCCAAACCGCCCATAGTAATTAAAATGTGGAACACGTGTTTGAGATAAAATTTCAACCGTTGGATGATCACAGATCTTGATATATTTGCAAAATGCCCAGACCATTAGATCTATTTTTACATGTGTCTTACCAAACAGTCTATTTTTAAAATATCTATGTCTTACCAAACAGTCTATTTGTAAAACATCAATTTCAAACCGCTCCATTTGAAATAGATCTATATCATACAGATCTGTTTCGTAAAGATAAGATTTGCCAAACAAGCCCTTAGAGTAATTGAGAAAGAGATTGGCTCTAATAAATACAGAGTAAGAGGCTGCAGCCTAAGATCTTCTTAACATAGTTTGTAAGTTTTTGTCTGGTATTAAAGGTTAGTGCCTGTAATGATGTAGAGTGGAAAGTATCCACAAAACAAAATCCAACTATTTTTAATTTCTATTTCCACATTACTACAAATGACGGCAATTGATAACAATATGTTCTGCTACAATATTTAAGTCCCTTGCATATTCCAAACTATGCTTGTATTAATCATACATTCATACTCAACCCATAATTTAGAAACCCAAAATGCAACTTCATTTGGAAGTCCACCAAGTGGAGTAAACTTGAAGACTTGCCATAACCTTTGTTAAGTTTTGTAGAGTGTAAATTGGTAGAAAAATAACGAAATAAAAATATGGAGCTCTACTTTTAAAAAAAAAATCCTGACTGTCTAATGTGCAATTTCTATGTGCACTCTTGTATCAACTGGACAATCTTTTTATTATTGTTGTTGCACTATCATACTCTAAAATCTAACTCACCAATTAGATGTTTGAAGTATTTTGTTAGTAAATAATAAAGAATAACACAATATTTCAAGATCTTTAAGATCATCGATTTGATGAAAGAATCATGGGATCCATTTTCTTTTCAAATGGTAAAAATCTTATTACACCAAGAAACATTGAATAGCCGAGAAACCCCATCAGTTAGAAAGGTTCAACATATAAAAGGGAAAAAACCCCATGAGACAGAACTCAAAAGAGAACCAAGCATCCCCTAACCCTCCAAATTAAACTAGAGACCCCCATACAGGAAGCCTTTTGGCCACTCCCACCAACTTCTTTCCATTTAGAAAACAAGAGCGAGCCTGCTCATTGAGGGTAAATAATATTATTTGATTTCCATACTGATCACCTATTGAATATCCCTAAGCAAGTAGTTCTATCTTTTGTTGCTTCTAATTCTTCCACCATTCGAAGTGTACCACAACTCTTTTATTTCTTATGGATTTTTATCACAACTTTTAAGTGTGAGATGGCTTGTGAACTCTCATATTTTCTACATGTCCAATGATATAATAGTTATTATTTTCGTTCTACTTGTTTTCAACCTATGAGGGAATGGTTGATAAGTATGTTTTCATTTTTTTTTTTTGCTTTATTTTGCAACTCATTTTGTTGCGAAAGGGAGGAAAACTTTCGAGATTCCACGGACCACTGCCAACTATCTTAATTTTGATGTTCAATGTGAAATTTGCGACAGAATACAGTACTCTTGCAAAGCGTACTTTTGTAAAAAAAAAGTTCATTTCAAACCTCAATCAATATTGTTATCCTTAGAGATATATGACTTATGTAAGTAACATATCTAAAGCGGATCAGGGCATTACGAAAATTTTGTCTACTATGTCATGATGTTACTACTATCTATTGTGTTTCAAAATGCTTCCACAATTTATCAATAGAGACAGACTATATGTTGCAAATTTTCAAAAGATGAAAACTTTGTAAGACTTCCTCTTTTTCTTCTTGAAAATCAAAATTCTATTTTAATCATGTATTTTCAATTTATGATGCAATTAGCCTTACTTTGACATATATTTTTATGCTTCTTTCTTTTCAAATAGAGTAAGTAATTTTAAGATCATCATTTCTTTAGATTTCATATATCTTTTTTTTAGTGAAAATACTTAAAAGTATTTTAATCTAGCAATGTGGATTGCTTATCCAGAATACAATAAATAACCGTGTTAGCTATAAATTTTTTCATATATTTGTTTAGACACTGCACGTGCAAGGCACATGCAGGGCTTCACTAGTAAAGACTATTAAATGGATGAATATTCTTAAGACTCAACCCAGGCCTTGAAACAGAGAGATGCGGAAGAATGAAAATGCTAAAGACAACCAAGCCCCACCAGATCCTCTACATCTGTAGATATGTACGGGAATTAAAATACATGAATTCTCTTTTATTCGTATGCTTTGTACGTGATCTATCTACATGACTACAAAGTCGCATCAGTAATATTCGTTGAAACCTAAAACTGTGACTAGATGTTGTAGTATATAATACAAAAAAAAAAAAAAAAAAAAACACACAACATGTTCAGCAAGTTCAAAGACAAATATGAAACAGAAGAGTCACACAAGCATATGAATTATATGTACCTGCGGTTTACACTGAAAACAAAAGATGACCTCGTCGAATAGAGAAGGAAAAGAGACAGAGGAAGACGAATGATTCTACGTCTTCAATTGCTGAAAGAAAACAAGAGAAGTTAGGGAAAAAAAAAGGAAATAATAACTTTCCTTATAAGGAAATGGAATCAAAATAATATAGGAAATGAATAACAAGCATGTCCAGCTAACAGATTATTGAATAAAACATGCAACTCAAAGTAAAAACTTGTGGGTACTTCTCATTTCAAGATTTCTATGGCGAGAGGTTCTCCAATACAATAGATTAAAAATGATGTAAACAAATTATTGAAGAAAACATGCATTTCATAGAAACTAGATGATTCCTCAATTTACCATGGGTCTTCGTGTTTACATTGGAAAGGTATATTAAAAATTTTCTTACAGACCTAGAAAGGTATGATAACAATCATCGCTTGGCCCTATCTGCCACTCTTAATTTCATGCCAACAATAGTATAGGGTTCCCACATTTCAGTTAACTCAGACTTCCATCAAAAACCTTTAGTTCATCCCAAAAAAACCCTCACTGTTCCCATCCAGAATAGAGAAAATCTTCACCTTTACCATCGAAAACCAGTTTATAAAAACAAACTAAGCAAACCAAACTTTTTCCTTGAACCAGTGAGGGAATAAAAGAAAAAAAAAATAGAATAAAAGAAACATGAGTCAAAACAATCATCTACTTAACTTTGATTCTCATCAAAAACCTCAAAACAGGAACACCTCTTCGATCCTTCACAGATAAATGAAAACAACGAAAATGGTGGAAGAAATTCTACTACGTACATGCCATAAAGGAAATTTTGGTGCTGATTAGAACAAAACAACAAGAATCCATTTGAAACAATCAGTTTCCAGAATCAAACAAACGAAACTTCCATACTTCATGGAGCTGCAGTTTTGCTTAGAATTAGTAAAGATTGGGATTGGTTCATCACATTGAGTGCTTTTGATTATCCAAATGTGACTCAGGATGGTAAGTTTCTACCCAAATTGCATCTTGTTTTCATCTATTTAGCTTACATAAGGGTGTTTTTGGATTGGATGTACATCAAATTGTAGTTCAGTAATTGGTTTGAACATTTTGGCAGAATAGATAGTTGTCCTTCTGTGGGATTCTATATTACCCTCTTTGTAATTCCAACTATGAAGATTATGATTTGGGATGGAAAGGGGGGAAAATGAATTATATGGGATGTTTTTCTCCTACTACATTGCATCAAATAATGCAGTATTCTTGCATCATCATCATCACCAGAGAATTAAGATTTCTACTATAGAATTCAAAGTGGTCCTGCTAACCCGCTTCATAGTATCTGCAGTTTTAGGGAAATCAAGGTGATCCCCCATCAATGATGGATGGGCCTTCATATATATGCAGTAGCAATTATCTACCAAATGAAAATCATCAATACACTATAACTAATCAATGCATATTATCTGTCAACAGTCCCTTGATCGGTTTTGTAGAGGTCCCACAGTTGACGCTAGACCTTTATAGGCCTTAGTGGTTCTGTAGAGGTTCCTCAGAGAGGGAGAGAGAGAGATAGGTGGTGGGATGGTGTTGGGAAAAAAAAATTAAAAAACCAATAAATGTTGTAGTGTTGTTTATCTTAATTATGGCAAAATAATTAAGAAAATGAAGATCATGAGTCCGGATTTACATTCTCACCTCCCCTAACCCCATGTCAGCCAAACTTCACCTCTTTACTACTCCTTTGGTGAAGCTCATTTGACAATGGATTCATATGTAGTCAATCTCTATGTTCATATGTATAAAATTCTAAGTCCAACAAACAGGCCGCATGTGATTTTTAGATATTTGAAAATAAAAGGCCTTGATTGCAATCAAAATTCAGAATAACATAAGTTAGAATGCTTTTGAGAGCTTTTATTATTCAGTTTTCAGTTCCATGCATCCAACATTAACATATACGAATTCAAGTTTCACACCAATCATGAAACCAAGCACCCTTCCTTGATGCCCAAAGATAAGTGGGTAGATTGGTTGTTTTCCCTCGCAAATCAGAAATTGTTGCATTTCAAGTCAGCCCAAATGGAAAGGAGCTGATTAGAGGCTAAGCATCCTATCAAAGCTGATTCTTATAGTACCAAAATCTCTCAACACTATAATAAATAACTGATCACGAATCCTTTCTTTTTTAAAAAAAGAATCAGTTGCTACCCTGCACTCAGTTACTTGAAAATATAAATAACATGCTGCAAGGCTCCAACGTAGCAGTAAATAATAGAAATGAAATGCTCCCAATGCTGCCACCAAGTAGAATTCCAAATGCCCATGGCCCATCCAGCATTTGAAATACTAGAATTCTGAGAACCTTAAGGCTAAAAGTGACTTTTCAGGTGGATAGGTATACAGAATTCCAGCAATGAAACGGCATTTGGAATTCTAGAATTCCGAGACTCCTAAAGGCTAAAAGTAACTTTTTTCAGGTGGATTGGTATAAAGAATTCCAGCAATGAAACACGGCATTTGAAAAGGTAAGGAGACAACTTTTACATCATTCCCAACATTCCAAATTCTTTTCAAAAATACCTCCAAAGAAAAAAGGCCCTACAATTGATGACTTTGCCTCCGTAACCATCTATGCACATTCTTCATCATTTCATTTGGAACTTGGTTAAACCGAGGGCTGATGCTAATGCATTTTTCTAGTAGACCTTTCTAACAAAATCTCAATCTTGAATAATCTTAAAGAAACGATATTTTCCTTATTTGCTTCCCCTGTAGGTTTATGGACAAAACAATTGAGCACCTCTTCAATCATAGTCACTCCACACTCATTCGTCCTATCTTTGCAGTCATATCATGCTATCTTTGCGGCTACTGTGTCCTTTTTTTCTAACAGTCCCGTGTCCTTTTTTAAGGATCTATTTTAGGTTGGTATAAGGGAATGTTCTAAGTAGAAGCCAAATATTATGTAAAATTAACCTTTGGCCATGGAATGGGATCGTGGCATAAAAATGAATAAGAGGATCTATGAAGGAAATGTTGCTAAGATCATTAAGTAAAAAGAATGTGGATTTTCAATAGGCCTTAAAATAAGTAGTTTAAAGAAATCTCCTCATTTGACTTAGAGAGATTAAATATGATCATTAATGGGAACCGTCATCAAAAGTAACGACTAATGAAGTCAACCAAAACTAGGCCACGCAAATACCTAGACCATCTGATGTGCGTGGTAAAATTAAATATGATAAAGGTGTACCCTGACTTTAATGACAGATGACACTGCATCAAATAGAGCAAAAACTCTAGTAATTAGAGTAGTAAAGATGCTTTACACTTGTGTTAAGCCACTTCAGATTGCGGCTGATCATAAAACTGCCACAAACTGCGTGAATTCACTACACCTTCCCAGAAGGAGGTAGAGATTGTGAAGACGGTAAGGCATTACTGTCAAAATTAGATGTCTCATTCTCATATACAATAATAGAGAATCTAAATGATTGAACTAAGATTTTTTCGGGAAGAAAGAAAAATCATCTACAATCATTTAAATAAAAGGTGAGAGCATGCTATATGACTATATGAAGAAAAATCAATTTTCTAAAAACTAATCTTACCCCATAATCTATATCATACCCATCAATTTGAATGCAATTGAGTTTTGGTCATGTAATAGATGATGATGAATGATAAAGTAGATGATGAATGGGGGCATGTAATAATAAGGGAAAGTTTCAAATAAAGCCTTAAGTTTTGGTCTTGTTTCAAAAAAGGATATAAGTTTCAAAAGTTTTTAAATTGTGGTCTAAGGTTTCCACCAAGGGCCTATTTGCTTGCATTAAAATACATAGATACTGAATACTTACGATTCATGTCCTTACTAGTTAACAATTAAGATTAAAGGTGCATTATTAAAAATAAGCATCAAATAACATCATTTAGAGAAATAGGAACAATGGAAGAAAAGAAATGAATTACCAGCCATCACCCTAGCAGTTCGTTTCTTTTTTCTTTTTTCTTTTTTCTTTTTTCTTTTTTAGAAAAAAAATGTTATATCAATATTGATTTTTAGAATTTGCAATTGATCTTCAATTTTTACCACTTATGGTGTAAATTATATATATTTAACTTTCATGATTCATAACCCAAATAAATAGATTCCAAGATTTTTTCAGGGAAGAAAGAAAAATCATCTACAATCATTTAAATAAAAGGTGAGAGCATGCTATATCACTATATGAAGCAAAATCGATTTTCTAAAAACTAATCTTAAACCCCATAATCTATATCAAATCCATCAATTTGAGTGCAATCACCATATTCTTGACAGATACACAAAAAGAGGGGAAAAAAAAAAACAAAGGGCAATTAGAATCAAACAAAGCAAAATCACCACATTCAAAATTCACAAAAACAAATGCACACATTCACAACAAGAACCCTCTTATATCCCAAGCCAAAATGAAAATAAGCAAAACTTGTTGGAAAAAAAAACGGGGCAAGATCAAGAAATCTACACAAACGCATAATAGAGAAACTAAAACATTACAGCAGCAACATAAGGAAGTGAGATAGAAAAGAAACTCAACAACCATTCCAACCTAGTTCTCGAAGCAAAAGAAAAGTATAAAGAAAGCAGTTGTGTTTCACCTATTTTCAGCCAAACGGCATCACCTGCGTGATCCCAGCCGTGAAAATAAAGAAAGCGTGGACTAATCAGACGGCCCAGAATCACCAGACAAGCTCTTGATCAACGCTCCTCCATAATCAAAGTTGCTCCACCGTCACCTGAAGCTTCGTTCACTCCATTAACGAACCCCTTGAATAAAAAAAAAAGCGAAACTAACATCAGACAAACACAGAACACAAACAAAAACCACACAAACCGAATAGAAAAATCAAGTTACATGAAAACGAAGAAAGCACTTGCAGGCGGATCCTTGCCAAGTATCTCCTTCTTCGTAGGCTTCCTGCTCGTCGCCTCCTTTCTTTCCTCTTCACAGAAAGCATTCAAACACAGAAAAACACAGACAGAGAGAGAATCGATTAAATCAGCGAAAACAAAGGAATATTGAAAGAAAACGAAACAATGACATCGAGATCTAAGTAAGAATCAACGAAAACTCGAAGAAATCAGAGAATCAACGAAAAGTTAAAGAAACCAGAGAATCAACTAAAACCCGAAGAAATCTGAGAATCGACGAAAACTAGAAGAAATCTGAAATGCTGTCGGCTTTATTGGACGTAGCGTCCATCGATTTTCCTCCTTTCATTGCAGGAACTGATTCGAGAAACCATCAGATCTGCAAGAAGTCGAAGAAGATCGAAAAGAGATCGAGAAGGCGAAGAAGCGAGAGAGTACCTGAGTTAGGGTTTTCCGAGGAAACGTCGGTTTGGGTGGGATTTTGAAATCTTCTGAACACGTCAGCGATCCGTTGCCGTTCAAAGCAGGGCTTTTTGATGATCTGGATCGTCCGTGCTCTGGGTGGCCCACCTTGGTGCATTATGACTCAGTAAATTTTTCTTTTTGTATGTATACATATGCCGCCACAAATTTATTTTTGCATGGAGCCCACCAATATTCATTCTCGCGAAGATGGATAAATTTGGACTGAGATAAATGAGTGCAAAGAATCCACCGTTCAAATTACAATTGTGAGCGCCTTTGTCTGTAGGATTATTTTGTGACCTGTTTGACCTGTTTAAGAGAGCATATCAATCAAATGCACTCTACAACATATATGAGCCGAAGTTTGGTTTCCGAAGTGGTTAATTCTATAATTAAAGAAAATGCACATTAAATATTTAAAGAAATAACTTTTATTTTATATATAAAATTGAGCATTTCATCAAAAAAATTGCCTTAGATGTTAATCACACAAAAAAAAAAGCCCCTTTTAGTTTCCCTCATATAGGAGTGGTCCTCAAGGGCCACTTCTGTTGTTTTTTTTTTTTTTTCCAAGTCCAATCAAATGATCTTGGACTGAGCTTTTATAACTAGTTCAGGATTTATTGACATTTTTGTTGATTTCAACCGAGTCAAGCAAAGTATGAAATATGACAAGTTTTGAAACTGCATTTTGCATTTAAATTTGTTTCGTTCAAAAATGTTTAGGGGGAACTTTTATTCATTCTTGAATTTTACAGAAAGATGTGAAGGTGACTTGCACAGGTATTTAATTGTGCTTTAGGAAGTCATCTTCACTTTTGTTTACATAGGTTTCGTTGTCTCACCTTCTGAATGCAGGTGATAATTTAGTAATCATTTTCCAACAAAAAGGAGATTATTTTATAGCCAAATGTGGATCTTCAATTTTTCACATTTATTTCTTTAGTGTTGGCCACTTCAATTGGAATACAAATTTCTCAAAAATCCTACAGATTCAGTTATATGCAAAAATGAGCCTAAACAATATTTTAAGTTTTTATTTCTTTTGCATTTATCTATTCTTTAAAAATTAATAAATGTTCTTTTCTAATTTTCTTTATAATATCTCACATATACTCAACAACTGAAAATACTTAAATATTATCCTAATAAGATAATTTCACAAGAAACATGTCATGGTTGTTGATACGGACTGATATTCTTTTTCATTTGAGAAAAAAATCACAAAATCTAGTTAATGGCCATTGGTTTAAGTAGTGAAAGTTCATGCTGTCGGTGAGGAGCATGCAACTATGTTGCTCCCACTTTATATATATTAAAGTGAAGGGGGAGGTGGGCTGTGAGGGGTGCCACCTCATCCCTAAAAAGTCTCTCATTTCAGAGAAATACAAAAGAAAAAAAAAACGAGGAGCCATTTGAGCACCACCATATATCAACTCTTTAAATCTCCTAAAATCCCTCCATCCCCTCCGATCTTCCATACGGCAATTATTATTCATGTCTATCTTCTTCCAACACCCATCTCTGCTTCGTTGCCAACAAAACTCCCCCAAATCCCATCTCTCTCACTACCATTGCATTGCCCTTAGAGAACGTGATTGGATAAAATTGGAGTAGAAATGGGTTTTGGTCTTCGAGCAATTCAAGCTTTTAAATCTTCATCTAGGGTTTTGTCATCTCCAAACCCTAGCTACTTTAGATCCATCTCCTCCACTCCCGACCTCCAAAACCCTGAATCCGCTGCGGCCGCCGCCTCACCGGAACCCCCTCCTCCTAACCGGCGCACGCATCCACTTCCGATCCCCCGAAGATGCCATTGAAGTCTCCGTCGATGGATTCCCCATCAAGATCCCCAAGGGATTCACAGTCCTCCAGGCCTGTGAGGTCGCCGGCGTTGACATACCCCACTTCTGCTACCACAGCCGCCTCTCCATCGTCGGAAACTGCCGCATGCTCCTCGTTAAGGTTGAGAAGTCGCCAAAGCCTGTCACCTCTTGCCCCATGCCGGCCCTCCCTGGTGAGAGTTTTTTCTTTTTGTTTACTGCAATTCGATCCGTTTTGATTTCCTTATGGGTTCGTTTGGATGCTCATTTCTCCAATTTGTAGTGCAGAGTGGAGGATCAACGCAAAGCACCATCATTTTCTTCTTCCCTTCCTCTTCTTTCCCATCTCCTTCTTCCTCCACTGCTCCACTACACCCACTTGTGCACGGTTTTTTTTCTTCTTCTTCCCTTCCTCTTCTTCCCCATCTCCTTTTTCCTCCACTGCACCCAACTGTGCACTTCCTCTCTTTACTTCCTTCTCTTTCTTCTTCTTTTCTTTTTCTTCTTCCCTTCCTCTTCTTCCTCATTTCCTTCTTCCTCCACGACACCCACCTGTGCACGTTTTCCCTTTTCCCCAGCTCCTTCTTCCTTCCTTTTTCTTCTTCCCTTCCTCTTCTTCCCCATCTCCTTCTTCCTCCACTACACTCACCCGAATGGGTCATTTGATTTGGTGGTTTGCATTTAGACAGTTTTTTTTTTTTTCTGGTGATATGTTTGTTTCATGTAGAAGTTGTTGTGGAATGAGATGGATTAAGGTAGATAGTGTTAACTATGATTGATGCATATCAACTTTTTGTGTCTAAGTTGAACTTAATTTTTTCCTAATGCTTTAGTGAATTGGATCTGCAGAAATTTGGTGTATTAATGTTTGAAATCATGAGTTATAATGAAGGAATTAGTGAACTGGTTCTACAGAAATTTGGTATAATAATGTTTGAAATCATGAGTTATAATGAAGGAATGAATGTTAGGTGAAAGGAAGTTCACAAAGAGTAATAGGAGAAGGAAAGGTAGGAAGATTGAAGGTTTCATTGCTTACAGAGGAAATTCTACACTCTAAGAAGGTAGGGGTGAGACAGAGAGGGAGAGTCCAACCACAACTGGTGGAGCAATGAGAGCCCCCCAAACGGTTTTTGATGGGTTGAATGGGTGAAGTAGAGCATATCATGTAGAGTGTGAATGAATGCTAGAAGGCCATGAGAGTATGGTCAAAATTATATTGGAAATTTTGTTTCTTCTATCTAATTAAGCAAAAGAAAAGAAAACTCCATTTCAACTCTTAATTAAGTTACTGTTGACAACCATTATAGCCCCAAAGGACTACTTCTGTTTTGATAATTAGTGAAAGAATTCAAGAACCTTTTCAATTCAAAATTCAGTAAAGTAACTTCCATAACTCCATTGCCATTCAATAAATGGTAAACTCCTTTGATACTAAAGTGGCTTCAACAATATAAATGAAAGACTCCTTGTTGTCCATATGAACTCCCTTGCTGAAAACAAATCTCCCGATTAATTTAATGACATCTGCATTAACCTGGGAGTGAAATCCTCTCACTTTAAGCATGCTTTACTGTGTCATCACTTGTCATTTAACTCTCTGATATTTGCTTATGCCAATAAAGAAGTGCAAGAAATCAGTTACAGAGTCCTAGCACTGCTTTTCTCTTACAAACTTTCTCTATAGATATGTATCCCCAGGGATGGTTCCCTATCACCTAAACATTCTTTCATTCCCAACTAGACCCTGACCAAACCCATGGAAGACTGGGCTGAGGCCGAAGTTGTTGATGCTTTGGTGGAGGGGGTATTGAAGGTTTTTGGGGTTGTTTTCCGCCTGATCATCTGTGAATCATCTTGGGAAGAATCAAGAAGAGTAAGGAGGAAGACTACAAAGAGGGATAGCTTGAAGGTCAAGTGGGGGAGATTTTTGGACAAGTGGAGAAAAGGACGGTCTTAACTTTGGTGCCATCAACCTTCTTCTTTGATGCTTGAGGTTCAGTTGATGCACCTTTACTTAATTGGACTTTACTTATTTGTTTATTTCTGCAACTCATTTAAGTCAGAGAAGAAATTGGAAGAGCAATTCGTTCTCATAAAAAAAATGTGTTCTATTGTTTAGTGTTGAATGAGGATTTGAAAACATAGAAGTTCATTGATGTAGTGCTTTACTTTCAAACAATAATAGAGAACGAGTGGTTGAACTTTAAATTTTTTGTGGAAAAACTAAAGTCATAGAAATAAATAAATAAAAAGCTACGGTGGTGCTTTTACTTTCCAAAGATTGAAGATGTGTTTACTGTTTTTGTATAATTATGCATGAATATATGCTTATATGTTTATAATTAATTTTGATATCTCATAAATTCAAAATGTAATATTTTACTTTTTGCTCAGGGCTAAGCACGGGGAGGTGGGCTGTGAGGGGTGTCACCTCAGCATCAAAGGAGTTCTCCTTTTAAATAAATATACACAAAACCTTACAGTGATTTAAGGAGCCATGTCGTCACATTTCACTATTTTTTTCTCTAAAAGTATTGCTATCCATATCTTCTGTCTCCTAAAGTCTCTCAATCAATATCCGCTTAAATCTCTTTCTATTGCAATAAAATCTCCTCCCCATCCACAAACGGAATTATCTCCCCTAACCTTACTAATCTCCTCCCCATCCACAAACCGAATTCTCTCCCCTAAATCTCTACTCAACGATTTTCTGAGTGATGCAGTGGGCCCACATAGCATGTAAGGAAGCCAATTTCTGAAAGTGAGGTATTGGATGTTAATCCTTTAAAATATGCTTGAATCTCACGGGATAAAATGTTTAACCATCTATCAATCCTTTTTTTTATTATGCCTATTACATAGAACTTGACCAATACACACTTTGAAGTGGGACCTACTAGACAAAGAATAATGAAGATCCTATAAACCTTACCATACATTTTAAAAAAAAAGAAAAAAAAAGCTCTATAATAACCAAACAACTTGCCAAACCTTGCACTTGTGCATCTACATGGGGCCACCCCTGCATGGGACCCACTAGATTGTAGATGGCCATTAACTTGTTCACTAAATGATTCTTATGTTCGCAATTGATTTTAAATAACTTACATTCATTTTTTGAAACTAAGGGGATCCCATTTTTAGATTAACCATTTAATTTAATTATTTGTCAGCTCTTTTTCAGATTTCGATCAACTTAGATGGGTAGGGTCTTTTTCATCCGTCGAAATCTTTTTTCGCCCAGCTTAGATTGGTAGGGTTTTTAATCGTTTGTCTTTCTTTTCAATGCAAATTTTTTATCCTAGGCACCTTTTGTCATCGATAGGTGTAAGATTTTAATGCCTTTTTTTTCTCTCCAAATTGTCTACACTAATATAAAATAAAATATATCTAACTTTAATAAAAGACAAATTATTTTTATTAGGGCCCGGGTTGAGCACGGGCGTACGTGGAGCCTACAAGTTTGCTTGGACAAAATTTTATGATGGAATTGATTAGGTTTTTTTGTGAAAGTTTGTTTACTGGTATGTCAGATCCATGGTTCAGATGTACATAAGAATGGTAATACATTTTTCTTTTTATTAATTTCTGAATCGATTCATCTACACTGAGATGCTCCAAAGAATGATGGCATCTTTGGTTTGATTTGTACCTTATTTCTTTACAGGAAAGTGAAAACTAATTAAAGGACCGATTTCCTTTATTTATTTATTTTACTTCATTATTTTTCTTTTTCTTTTCAAGGGACTCGTCTCAGCCACACTCACACTCCACACGATGTACCTAACAAACTGAGCCCCAGCTGGATATTGATGTATTTGTAGGAAAATGGACGCATTTTTTTCTCATTTTTTTCCTTCTTTGAATGCTATCATTTTTTCCTTTTTTGACTCCATCAAGAATATTCTCTTTTTTAGTGGGGACTTTCAACCCCTGCATTTTTTTCAATTTACAAAGATTTTATAAGTGTGATATTACAAGATTCTCATTATTATTTTTCATGATAATTTCTTTCTTTTACCATAAAATCTTAAGATCTTTTTCCACTTTATTTTATTCTAAAAATAATAATAGTGGATTCTTCTTTTATAATTTTAATTATTATAATAATTTATTATATATTTGTTTTGGCCTGGGCCCAGCACGGGCGTTTGTTGCTAGGTTTTATATTTACAATTCACACGGAATGTGCGCGAAGATCCCAATAATTTATGTGAGCTCGTTGTTTGGCATCTTAAAGTATAAAATGGGCCGAGTCAATCCCAATCCTGTTTTGTCTACACCTAAATGAAACCAATTTTCAAGCTCAAGTAAAATTCAGATCGAGATCAGGAAACATATAAATACATCATGCTTGTAATAAATATAAATATATATATATGTTATAGATAAAAGGGATTTATTTAGGCGAGAACTTTTCGTGAGAACTTTCTATGGGGCCCACTTGCCTCGATCTCATGCCCTTACACCCTTCATCAAGGCTCATAGGTTTAATGACTTCATATTCTTTCTCTTTAAAGCTGAATGTTGGTCGCAAGAAAAAAAATAAATAAAAAAACTAAAAAATAACCCTCAATTATGGCCTTAGGAGAAGCCACGTCAGCTTATTGGGGCTCATTTGTGGATGTGTCCTTTCAAAAACACATAATATGTGCATTTTCAATAAAAGGTGTCTCTTGGGCTAAATATGTGTCTTTTCAATAAAATATCTCTTGGGCCCATTTGTGTGGATATAATACAATTCAAATGGATGCCTTCAAACTCTATAAATTAAGGTTATTTTTAAAGTTTTTATTTCTTTCTATTTAAAGCTGAATGTTGGTTGCAAAAAAAAAAAAAAAAAAAAAACCCTAAAAAAACTCTCAATTATGGCCTTATGAGAAGCCACATCAGCTTATTGAGGCCCATTTGTGGTTGTGTCCTTTCAAAAACACATAATATGTGCCTTTCCAATAACATGTCTCTAGGGCCCATTTGTGTGGATGTAACCCAATTCAAAGGGATGCCTTCCAACTCTATAAATTAAGGTTATTTTTAAAGTTTTTATTTAGTATTCAAAATGAGCATAAATGCATATGAATCCTTTATTTTGTGTATGCTGGAGTGACTTAAGCGATGAAAGGTTTGGTTTTCATAATTTTTTGGTTGATTTGAATTTTTTAATTAGTTTGTTATAGATATATTTATAAGAATGGGATATTAGTTTTAATATATTATTCAGGACTTAACTTGTGCAATGCACAGGGGCTTCATGCTAGTTCAAAAAATAATTCAACCTTCCATCCAACAATCTGGTCTGTTCAGATGGGTGCCAAATCTCAGGATAGCAAATTATATATATTACATTATATAAATAATGAAAAATTCTAAAATACGCCCCACTTAAAAAATGCCCCTTTTTCCTTCCCTCTTATTTTCGGGCATGAGGCCCATGTTGAGTCAAACTAATCTTTTCACACACACTAGGCCCTCATGAATCGTCACGAGTCCAAGTTTGACACTCATCCAACTTTTCCTCATCGTTGGATTGAAATCATAATAAAATGATGCCTCTAAACCATTAAATTTTAGAGCCATGGATCAAAAGGTTATTAAATCTTATGATTTAAGGTGGGGTCCACATGATTTATAAAATGTCCTAAGGTCTATAACAACACCTAACAGTACCATAATGAGGATTTAAGTATAACACATCAGCCACTAAATGATAGGGTTGTAAATGGGTCCCCGATTATCCGATTACCCGAAGGTTCCGACCCGTTAGGTTCCGGGTTTGGGTCCTTATTTTGGTTCCGATAAGTAAATGGTTCCGGTTCCGGATCCTTTTTTTGGAACCATTATCTAAACGGGTCCGGTTCCGGATCCACAGTAGCTCAGACCCGTGGACCCGGAACCGGACCCGACCCAATAAACTTTAAGTCTCTAACGTGTATTTAGGTTTGTATCACTGTATGGGATTGGGAACCACAACTCCACAAGCTTTCGTTCGTCCCCAAACCACAAGTTGCCGCCCTCTCTCCTCATTTCGTATCCTGCTCCGGCTCCGGCTCCGGCCCTCTCTCCCGCTCCGGCTCCGGCCCTCTCTCCTCATTCTTGATTTCGCTACTGTAGTGTTGTTACAGGAGAAGCATGTGAGTTCATTTCATTTCTTCCTTTGACTTGTTTTTACTTTTTAGGGTTCATATTATCTTACAAGTTTGGGGTTTCATTCCGAATACTCTTTACATATTTTTAGTTATGAAATCTCTTCTCGATTTTATTCTTCTACTTTCATCTGCACCTGCAAAGGATCGACAACTAGGGTTAGGGTTTGTCTTTTTAGTAAGAAAATCTCGTAAGGGGATCTTGTTTCTCATGTTTTGGGGATTTCTATGCTTCCAACAATTTGTATCAGATCTATATTGTGATAGGCATGTTTGACTTTAGATCTGTGGAGTCTTTCATGATTTGGATCAGCTGCTTCTTCTCTTGTCAAAATATTAAAATTGTTCGGTTTGAGGTTGAGAAATGGAGGCTGATCTTTCATAAGATGATGAGTTGATTAATAATATCCTTTTCATGTAATTGTACAGATCTCTCAACCACATGCCGAAAATCTGGAACGAATCCAGAAGAATAACCTCTGTGTCTCTGTCTTGTGTTGATCCAAATTATGTTTGTTTCACATCTGTCCTTATCTAAAACACTCATTTAGATGGGCATGTTTTGAAATTATGCAATAAGGAATCTGAAGTTCTGAACTATTTTAAACAGTACCGATTGTGAGATTTTTCTGAGTAGGGATGTAACCCACTGCTTATTTGCTGATTTCATTGTGATCCAACATGTGGAACAGCCAGGATCAATTTAATTTGTGTTGTGTTAGGTCATATGTGTGGCCTCAGGAAAAGCATTCCTGTGGACCACTCTTTCCCATCCAAGAAAGGTTCTTTTGGGTCCTTGGCCTTTTTACTTTTTGTCTAAGATAAGAAAAGGCCAGTTCGGTCCATCCCCAACAACTCAGAATGATTGAAACAAAACCAAAGTGCAGCTGTTTCTGTCACGTCCCCCAAAATAAGAATTGGGGAAAAACGTGAAAAATAAATTAAATTCAAATTTTCCTGTGTTTAATACAACACAAGCTTCCAAAAAGTGGACCCATAAAAAAAATTCCTATTTCAACCTGTGGTGAGTCCAAATATATTTCATTATATGCAACGGAAGCTTAATCAATTGGTATTCAATGATCATAAATAAGATCCAACACGAAAATCAAATAAACATTAAATGTTAAAATTGTAGAATGAATAAAACAATTACTAAGGAAATGTTTATCATTAAGGAAAGTTCATCTAAAGAGTTGCTACGATGACGTTCACTCTCATGCAGGTTTAGACGGCTCCGAAACCGTCTCCGGCATCCCACTCGGGTTCATCAGTTGGCTCAAACGTTTGAAACGCTTGATCCTCCTCCGTCTCCTGGGTAAAGTAGGGCTCGGTACCTATGCACCAAATATTACAAAGTAAACAGCAAGTACATAATCATAATTCGAAATTTAATACAACAACGAGAAGAATATAAACGAGAATGATCATATAGAAGTAATGACAGTAATACTGACACGAAAGAACGTATAGCCTAATCCAACTAAAACAAAAGGAGCAATATAATTCACACGAAGACAAGTGTCCCCGTTTTGGGTGGTCAGCCCTAAATAAATCGGGAGAGCCCGTCCATAACGTCGGTGGTCATAAACCGATCGAATTAAAAATAAATCAGGATAACCTGTTAACATTCAAAGCGGATTATAAGTGATCCGGTCACATCGGTGATCAACCGTCCATATATCGAGCTGCAGTCGTCCAAAAATGACCCACATAAACATAAATATATAAGCATAATAGACCTGAATAATAAAGCTCCGACACAAGAATCTTAAGTCAAAGTAAAGTGCTGGCCATTCCACATCCCATATCATAATCAAACATCATTACAAAATTTGCCAAGCCACTTTTTAGTCCATAATACACAATAGGGTATGCATCTAAAGGAGTACATATCCTAAACCAACATAGAAATGCATGCGAAGGTTAATATATAAATACGAATCGATCCTAAGGTCAAACATAAGGTTTCGTACTTCACAACCATATAAATCTCTAATAAATATAAGATCAACGCATCCCGTTTTTCCATCAATGGTGCATAGACCCACTTAAGGGTTTTCCAATAGAGATGGGTTGAACTCAAATTTATTAGAATTTCTCCGAGGTCATACAAAGTACTAAACTCCATGTTAGTAATATACCGTTGCCCGGACGGTATTTACTCGGTCCAAAGACCCAATTAATAGAATTCGAAAAATATAATTTTAACACATTAAAACCAAAAATATCATTTAAAATCAATTTGCAAATAACACCCTTAATGTATAATTTTAGAAAACCTAAGGACCCCATCTATAATATTTTTCAAATTCAACTCTTATAAAATAGGCTCAAGAGCCTAAGTGGGTTTATAACCTAATCAGGGCCCAATCTCAAATTCCATAAAGCTAGGCTCCATGTAGGGCCCAATCTCAAATTCCATAAGGCTAAGCTCCATGTACTGTCATGGACACATGGCTCCCTCACTCAAAACTATGCCCAAGTCAACAATCCCCTTACTTTATCCCCATACCTGTGATGTCATCAAGTCATCATCTTTCCCCCTTATTCCTTTCATCTCCACTACAGGTACACAGGTCCAACCAACACAGAATTCAGTTCTGTGAAAGAAGTTCAACGTGGGCACAACTGGGCACTCAGATTGTAGGTTCCACTGATCACTAACCCATCATCCCCTCACAGGCATATGTCGCCCAGGTCTATATGGAAAAAGGATCGGCCCAGATCAATGATCAAACCACCTAGTGGGTCCCACCACTGCCTAATGTCCAAACTAATTCTTTTTCCCTCAACCATGCCTCCCTGATCAACCTAAAGGATAGTGGGCCAGGGATGTCCACTGCTTATGGGACCAGCCCCCTTAAGGTCGCCCGTGGGTCCTCCTTCGGATCCACGGTTCAGATCTAACATCCGGGGCCCACCTGGGTCCCACAATCAAACATACAGAGAGTCTCTAAATTCCCTGCGTTCCCTGTTACAATTCCACTCCCTGCATTATGTAATTCCGCCTGCCCATTAAGGTCACTTGAAATAATGGTCTCACATCCCTAAACACAATTCTAAGAAGATGAAAAGGGTTTTTGAAATCCAACAACAGAAGATGAAAAAGGGGTTTTGAACATCCAAACAACAGTGCGGTGGCCAATAGTTGCAACAGTAACGTCAATGTAAGCAACTCAATTGGATCATCCCAAATCTCCGGTATCATTGCAGAACAAAATCGAATTACAAAAATTATCATAAGAACATGCATTAAAGGGTTTCTACATGCAGTGATAGACTAATCAAAGAGTAAAGAAGCATTAAATTCATAAATCATAATTAGGTACTTGCCTTTTTACCGGGGTTGAAGAAAAAACAACAGATCCTAACCAAAACTTAAACCGAGATTCCCACAGCGCTCAATCACAATCCTAATACTGATCTGATATAAGAGATGGGAAAGAAATACACAGGTGATCAGATCTATGGTATTCCTATCCAAAACCTAGCATTGGAAAGAATATGAAGATAACCTAAAAGTACAGATCTACTCCTAATGATTTGAGGAGAGGGTTACCTGAGATCAGAAGGTTGAGCCAAGAATGCTGGTATGCTCTGATCTTGATTCTGATGGCGGGATCAAAAAACCGGTATGGCTTGGGAAGTTGAAAGAGGAAGAAGATGAAAGGGTTACGGGAGGAGTTGCAGAGAGAGATAAGTGGTTTCATTAAAAGAGGGATTAGGTTAAAAGAGTATTATTGGGCTTAAGTCATTGGGTCAAAACTATGGGTCAGGTCATCTACCCATCAACCCAACTCACCGATCCAAGCTTCTAATCTATCGTGTACCCCACTTAATCCTACCCACTTAAATAGCTAAAATACATTTAATTAAAATAATAATAATATCTAATAAAAATATGATAAAAAATATTATAGGTGGGACCGGGATTTTACATTCTCCCCCCCTTAGGACATTTGGTCCTCCAAATGCAATCATACCTCTGGAAGAAGGTGCGGGTAAAGCTTCTTCACTTGGTCCCGGAGTTCCCAAGTGGCTTCTCGAGGACTATGGTGCTCCCACTGGACTTTCACCCAGTGTATTGTCCGAGTCCTGAGAACTTGCTCCTTCGTGTCGATGATCTGAGAAGGTCGCTCAACATAGGTAACATCTGGCTGCAATTCCAATGGCTCATACTGCAACACCTGAGATGGGTCTGCGATATACTTCTTCAACATCGAGACATGGAAAACATTATGCACCGCTGACAATGCTGCTGGTAAAGCCAATCTGTAAGCAACTTCTCCAATTCTTTCCAAGATCTCAAATGGACCGATATATCTCCGAGATAACTTCCCTTTTTGCCCAAACCTCAATGTTCCTCGCGTTGGTGAAACTTTTAGAAACACATGTTCACCAATCTCAAATTGAAGATCTCTCCTCTTTAGATCTGCATAACTCTTCTGTCGGCTTCTAGCAATTTTCAACCGATCATGGATTTGCTTCACTTTCTCACTGGTATCACTAACAATAGATGGACCATGAAAACTCCTGACACCTATCTCCTCCCAACAGATTGGGGTCCTGCATCGACGTCCATACAACGCCTCAAATGGTGCCATGCCGATACTGGAATGATAACTATTATTGTATGCAAACTCGCATAATGGGAGACTTTTCTGCCAGTCCTTCCCAAAATCAAGGATGCAAGCTCGCAACATATCTTCCAGTGTCTGATTAGTCCTTTCAGTTTGACCGTCGGTCTGAGGATGATATGCTGTACTGAAATTCAATGATGTGCCCAGAGCTTCCTGAAGTTCAGTCCAGAATTTGCCCAAAAATCTAGGATCTCTGTCTGATACAATCGATCGAGGAACGCCATGAATTGTGACCACCTTCTCCATGTACATTTTAGCTAACTCATCCCGAGGTGTCTTCATGCTCATTGGTAAGAAATGTGCCACCTTAGTCAATCTGTCAACTATCACCCAGATGCTATCTTTGTTATGCATTGATGGCAACCCAGAGATAAAATCCATCGTTATATGTTCCCATTTCCAGTCGGGCACTTCCAACTGTTTTAAAAGTCCTGGGGGCTGCTTCCGTTCTGCCTTTACTTGTTGACACACCAAGCACCTTGCTGTAAATTCGGCCACATCCTTTTTCATATTACTCCACCAATAATGGTTACGCAGGTTCTGGTACATCTTTGTACTACCAGGATGAATGGTATAGCGGGAGTGATGTGCCTCTATCATGATCTCATTCTTCAGTTCTTCTACATTTGGCACACATAACCGATCTTGAAAGTACAACACACCCTCCACTATTCTGAAGTCTGGTCTGCTGTCAATCTGTTCAATCACTCGAGCTAGCTCTGGATCCTCTGACTGCTTGCTCTTGATCCTGCTCAAAATCTCTGGTTCCAAGACGAACATGTTAGCTAACATAACCTTGTCGTCAATTGATTGCAAAGACACTCCCAAATCAAGGAAAATTTATGCCCAAGACCATTCTGCTCGCAAACATGCATTAGTTGCTGCCCTCCGACTCAATGCATCAGCCACTACATTGGCTTTCCCGGGATGATATTTGCTTGGAAAATCAAAATCCTTCATGTATTCCATCCACCGGGTCTGTCTCATATTCAATTCAGGCTGAGTGAACAAATATTGAAGACTTCTATGGTCTGAATGAATTTCAAATTTCTCACCGTAGAGATAGTGACGCCACATCTTCAATGCCATGACTACTGCGGCTAGTTCCAAATCATGTGTGGCATACTTTTTCTCATGCTCTTTCAATTGTCTAGAGCCATAAGCCACTACCTTCCCATCTTGCATGAGCACACATCCCAATCCAACTTTCGAGGCATCTGTATAAATAACAAATTTACCATTCTCCGTAGGCAATGTGAGCACTGGAGCTGTAGTCAATCTATTCTTTAACTCCTGAAAACTTGCTTCACATTTGTCGGTCCACACGAACGGTACATCTTTTCGTGTTAATCTGGTCAATGGAGCAGCAATGGATGAAAATCCTTTCACAAATCTCCTGTAGTAACCTGCTAAACCCAAGAAACTACGAATCTCCGTTACTGACATGGGTCTCTGCCACTTGACCACTGCCTCAATCTTTCCTGGATCTACCGCCAAACCTTCCTTGCTGATGATGTGACCCAAGAAAATCACTTGCTGAAGCCAAAAGTCACATTTACTCAACTTGGCATAGAGTTGATGCTCTCTCAAAGTCTGCAATGCTGACCTCAAATGCTGCTCGTGATCTTCTCGAGACCGAGAATATACTAACACGTCATCTATAAAAACAACGATAAACCGGTCGAGAAATGGAGCAAATATTTTATTCATCAAGGCCATAAATACTCCCGGAGCATTGGTTAGCCCAAATGGCATTACCAAAAACTCGTAGTGGCCATATCTGGTCCTGAATGCTGTCTTCTGAATGTCCTGATCTCGAACTCTGAGCTGATGATATCCTGATCTCAAGTCTATCTTTGAGAAATATTCAGCTCCCTGAAGCTGATCAAACAATTCATCAATCCTTGGGAGAGGATATTTGTTTTTGATTGTGACCTGATTGAGTTGTCGATAATCTATGCACATCCTCATAGACCCATCCTTCTTCTTCACAAATAGGACCGGCGCACCCCAAGGTGATACACTTGGTCTCACAAACCCCTTGTCCAGCAAATCCTGCAATTGAGTTTTCAACTCTCTGAGTTCTGCTGGAGCCATTCTATATGGAGCTTTAGAAATCGCAGCTGTCCCTGGCACCAATTCAATCGAAAAGTCTATCTCCCTGACTGGAGGTAAGCCTGGAATTTCATCCGGGAAAACATCCGGGAACTCACAGACCACTGGAACATCCTCCACCCCTTTTGACTGTTTATCCTCCGTGATAAACGCCAAATATCCTTCACATCCAGATTTCAACAATCTTTCTACTCCCAATGCCGAGATCCTGCATGTCCGAATTGGTTTCCTCCGACCAAAAAATTCAATAGTGTCCGAATGCAATGAAAACTTGAAATAACAATGGGTTAGATCCTATAAAACACGCTAACAAAGCAATTCTATAGACTTTACAGTTAGCACTTTAAAGTCTGTCTAACGGAAATCGTAATCCTCACCACGTCCTATTATTTCTTTCCATTTTTAATATCCGAGAATCGTGCTGGGCTCTGATACCAACTGTCACGTCCCCCAAAATAAGAATTGGGGAAAAACGTGAAAAATAAATTAAATTCAAATTTTCCTGTGTTTAATACAACACAAGCTTCCAAAAAGTGGACCCATAAAAAAAATTCCTATTTCAACCTGTGGTGAGTCCAAATATATTTCATTATATGCAACGGAAGCTTAATCAATTGGTATTCAATGATCATAAATAAGATCCAACACGAAAATCAAATAAACATTAAATGTTAAAATTGTAGAATGAATAAAACAATTACTAAGGAAATGTTTATCATTAAGGAAAGTTCATCTAAAGAGTTGCTACGATGACGTTCACTCTCATGCAGGTTTAGACGGCTCCGAAACCGTCTCCGGCATCCCACTCGGGTTCATCAGTTGGCTCAAACGTTTGAAACGCTTGATCCTCCTCCGTCTCCTGGGTAAAGTAGGGCTCGGTACCTATGCACCAAATATTACAAAGTAAACAGCAAGTACATAATCATAATTCGAAATTTAATACAACAACGAGAAGAATATAAACGAGAATGATCATATAGAAGTAATGACAGTAATACTGACACGAAAGAACGTATAGCCTAATCCAACTAAAACAAAAGGAGCAATATAATTCACACGAAGACAAGTGTCCCCGTTTTGGGTGGTCAGCCCTAAATAAATCGGGAGAGCCCGTCCATAACGTCGGTGGTCATAAACCGATCGAATTAAAAATAAATCAGGATAACCTGTTAACATTCAAAGCGGATTATAAGTGATCCGGTCACATCGGTGATCAACCGTCCATATATCGAGCTGCAGTCGTCCAAAAATGACCCACATAAACATAAATATATAAGCATAATAGACCTGAATAATAAAGCTCCGACACAAGAATCTTAAGTCAAAGTAAAGTGCTGGCCATTCCACATCCCATATCATAATCAAACATCATTACAAAATTTGCCAAGCCACTTTTTAGTCCATAATACACAATAGGGTATGCATCTAAAGGAGTACATATCCTAAACCAACATAGAAATGCATGCGAAGGTTAATATATAAATACGAATCGATCCTAAGGTCAAACATAAGGTTTCGTACTTCACAACCATATAAATCTCTAATAAATATAAGATCAACGCATCCCGTTTTTCCATCAATGGTGCATAGACCCACTTAAGGGTTTTCCAATAGAGATGGGTTGAACTCAAATTTATTAGAATTTCTCCGAGGTCATACAAAGTACTAAACTCCATGTTAGTAATATACCGTTGCCCGGACGGTATTTACTCGGTCCAAAGACCCAATTAATAGAATTCGAAAAATATAATTTTAACACATTAAAACCAAAAATATCATTTAAAATCAATTTGCAAATAACACCCTTAATGTATAATTTTAGAAAACCTAAGGACCCCATCTATAATATTTTTCAAATTCAACTCTTATAAAATAGGCTCAAGAGCCTAAGTGGGTTTATAACCTAATCAGGGCCCAATCTCAAATTCCATAAAGCTAGGCTCCATGTAGGGCCCAATCTCAAATTCCATAAGGCTAAGCTCCATGTACTGTCATGGACACATGGCTCCCTCACTCAAAACTATGCCCAAGTCAACAATCCCCTTACTTTATCCCCATACCTGTGATGTCATCAAGTCATCATCTTTCCCCCTTATTCCTTTCATCTCCACTACAGGTACACAGGTCCAACCAACACAGAATTCAGTTCTGTGAAAGAAGTTCAACGTGGGCACAACTGGGCACTCAGATTGTAGGTTCCACTGATCACTAACCCATCATCCCCTCACAGGCATATGTCGCCCAGGTCTATATGGAAAAAGGATCGGCCCAGATCAATGATCAAACCACCTAGTGGGTCCCACCACTGCCTAATGTCCAAACTAATTCTTTTTCCCTCAACCATGCCTCCCTGATCAACCTAAAGGATAGTGGGCCAGGGATGTCCACTGCTTATGGGACCAGCCCCCTTAAGGTCGCCCGTGGGTCCTCCTTCGGATCCACGGTTCAGATCTAACATCCGGGGCCCACCTGGGTCCCACAATCAAACATACAGAGAGTCTCTAAATTCCCTGCGTTCCCTGTTACAATTCCACTCCCTGCATTATGTAATTCCGCCTGCCCATTAAGGTCACTTGAAATAATGGTCTCACATCCCTAAACACAATTCTAAGAAGATGAAAAGGGTTTTTGAAATCCAACAACAGAAGATGGAAAAAGGGGTTTTGAACATCCAAACAACAGTGCGGTGGCCAATAGTTGCAACAGTAACGTCAATGTAAGCAACTCAATTGGATCATCCCAAATCTCCGGTATCATTGCAGAACAAAATCGAATTACAAAAATTATCATAAGAACATGCATTAAAGGGTTTCTACATGCAGTGATAGACTAATCAAAGAGTAAAGAAGCATTAAATTCATAAATCATAATTAGGTACTTGCCTTTTTACCGGGGTTGAAGAAAAAACAACAGATCCTAACCAAAACTTAAACCGAGATTCCCACAGCGCTCAATCACAATCCTAATACTGATCTGATATAAGAGATGGGAAAGAAATACACAGGTGATCAGATCTATGGTATTCCTATCCAAAACCTAGCATTGGAAAGAATATGAAGATAACCTAAAAGTACAGATCTACTCCTAATGATTTGAGGAGAGGGTTACCTGAGATCAGAAGGTTGAGCCAAGAATGCTGGTATGCTCTGATCTTGATTCTGATGGCGGGATCCAAAAACCGGTATGGCTTGGGAAGTTGAAAGAGGAAGAAGATGAAAGGGTTACGGGAGGAGTTGCAGAGAGAGATAAGTGGTTTCATTAAAAGAGGGATTAGGTTAAAAGAGTATTATTGGGCTTAAGTCATTGGGTCAAAACTATGGGTCAGGTCATCTACCCATCAACCCAACTCACCGATCCAAGCTTCTAATCTATCGTGTACCCCACTTAATCCTACCCACTTAAATAGCTAAAATACATTTAATTAAAATAATAATAATATCTAATAAAAATATGATAAAAAATATTATAGGTGGGACCGGGATTTTACATTCTCCCCCCCTTAGGACATTTGGTCCTCCAAATGCAATCATACCTCTGGAAGAAGGTGCGGGTAAAGCTTCTTCACTTGGTCCCGGAGTTCCCAAGTGGCTTCTCGAGGACTATGGTGCTCCCACTGGACTTTCACCCAGTGTATTGTCCGAGTCCTGAGAACTTGCTCCTTCGTGTCGATGATCTGAGAAGGTCGCTCAACATAGGTAACATCTGGCTGCAATTCCAATGGCTCATACTGCAACACCTGAGATGGGTCTGCGATATACTTCTTCAACATCGAGACATGGAAAACATTATGCACCGCTGACAATGCTGCTGGTAAAGCCAATCTGTAAGCAACTTCTCCAATTCTTTCCAAGATCTCAAATGGACCGATATATCTCCGAGATAACTTCCCTTTTTGCCCAAACCTCAATGTTCCTCGCGTTGGTGAAACTTTTAGAAACACATGTTCACCAATCTCAAATTGAAGATCTCTCCTCTTTAGATCTGCATAACTCTTCTGTCGGCTTCTAGCAATTTTCAACCGATCATGGATTTGCTTCACTTTCTCACTGGTATCACTAACAATAGATGGACCATGAAAACTCCTGACACCTATCTCCTCCCAACAGATTGGGGTCCTGCATCGACGTCCATACAACGCCTCAAATGGTGCCATGCCGATACTGGAATGATAACTATTATTGTATGCAAACTCGCATAATGGGAGACTTTTCTGCCAGTCCTTCCCAAAATCAAGGATGCAAGCTCGCAACATATCTTCCAGTGTCTGATTAGTCCTTTCAGTTTGACCGTCGGTCTGAGGATGATATGCTGTACTGAAATTCAATGATGTGCCCAGAGCTTCCTGAAGTTCAGTCCAGAATTTGCCCAAAAATCTAGGATCTCTGTCTGATACAATCGATCGAGGAACGCCATGAATTGTGACCACCTTCTCCATGTACATTTTAGCTAACTCATCCCGAGGTGTCTTCATGCTCATTGGTAAGAAATGTGCCACCTTAGTCAATCTGTCAACTATCACCCAGATGCTATCTTTGTTATGCATTGATGGCAACCCAGAGATAAAATCCATCGTTATATGTTCCCATTTCCAGTCGGGCACTTCCAACTGTTTTAAAAGTCCTGGGGGCTGCTTCCGTTCTGCCTTTACTTGTTGACACACCAAGCACCTTGCTGTAAATTCGGCCACATCCTTTTTCATATTACTCCACCAATAATGGTTACGCAGGTTCTGGTACATCTTTGTACTACCAGGATGAATGGTATAGCGGGAGTGATGTGCCTCTATCATGATCTCATTCTTCAGTTCTTCTACATTTGGCACACATAACCGATCTTGAAAGTACAACACACCCTCCACTATTCTGAAGTCTGGTCTGCTGTCAATCTGTTCAATCACTCGAGCTAGCTCTGGATCCTCTGACTGCTTGCTCTTGATCCTGCTCAAAATCTCTGGTTCCAAGACGAACATGTTAGCTAACATAACCTTGTCGTCAATTGATTGCAAAGACACTCCCAAATCAAGGAAAATTTATGCCCAAGACCATTCTGCTCGCAAACATGCATTAGTTGCTGCCCTCCGACTCAATGCATCAGCCACTACATTGGCTTTCCCGGGATGATATTTGCTTGGAAAATCAAAATCCTTCATGTATTCCATCCACCGGGTCTGTCTCATATTCAATTCAGGCTGAGTGAACAAATATTGAAGACTTCTATGGTCTGAATGAATTTCAAATTTCTCACCGTAGAGATAGTGACGCCACATCTTCAATGCCATGACTACTGCGGCTAGTTCCAAATCATGTGTGGCATACTTTTTCTCATGCTCTTTCAATTGTCTAGAGCCATAAGCCACTACCTTCCCATCTTGCATGAGCACACATCCCAATCCAACTTTCGAGGCATCTGTATAAATAACAAATTTACCATTCTCCGTAGGCAATGTGAGCACTGGAGCTGTAGTCAATCTATTCTTTAACTCCTGAAAACTTGCTTCACATTTGTCGGTCCACACGAACGGTACATCTTTTCGTGTTAATCTGGTCAATGGAGCAGCAATGGATGAAAATCCTTTCACAAATCTCCTGTAGTAACCTGCTAAACCCAAGAAACTACGAATCTCCGTTACTGACATGGGTCTCTGCCACTTGACCACTGCCTCAATCTTTCCTGGATCTACCGCCAAACCTTCCTTGCTGATGATGTGACCCAAGAAAATCACTTGCTGAAGCCAAAAGTCACATTTACTCAACTTGGCATAGAGTTGATGCTCTCTCAAAGTCTGCAATGCTGACCTCAAATGCTGCTCGTGATCTTCTCGAGACCGAGAATATACTAACACGTCATCTATAAAAACAACGATAAACCGGTCGAGAAATGGAGCAAATATTTTATTCATCAAGGCCATAAATACTCCCGGAGCATTGGTTAGCCCAAATGGCATTACCAAAAACTCGTAGTGGCCATATCTGGTCCTGAATGCTGTCTTCTGAATGTCCTGATCTCGAACTCTGAGCTGATGATATCCTGATCTCAAGTCTATCTTTGAGAAATATTCAGCTCCCTGAAGCTGATCAAACAATTCATCAATCCTTGGGAGAGGATATTTGTTTTTGATTGTGACCTGATTGAGTTGTCGATAATCTATGCACATCCTCATAGACCCATCCTTCTTCTTCACAAATAGGACCGGCGCACCCCAAGGTGATACACTTGGTCTCACAAACCCCTTGTCCAGCAAATCCTGCAATTGAGTTTTCAACTCTCTGAGTTCTGCTGGAGCCATTCTATATGGAGCTTTAGAAATCGCAGCTGTCCCTGGCACCAATTCAATCGAAAAGTCTATCTCCCTGACTGGAGGTAAGCCTGGAATTTCATCCGGGAAAACATCCGGGAACTCACAGACCACTGGAACATCCTCCACCCCTTTTGACTGTTTATCCTCCGTGATAAACGCCAAATATCCTTCACATCCAGATTTCAACAATCTTTCTACTCCCAATGCCGAGATCCTGCATGTCCGAATTGGTTTCCTCCGACCAAAAAATTCAATAGTGTCCGAATGCAATGAAAACTTGAAATAACAATGGGTTAGATCCTATAAAACACGCTAACAAAGCAATTCTATAGACTTTACAGTTAGCACTTTAAAGTCTGTCTAACGGAAATCGTAATCCTCACCACGTCCTATTATTTCTTTCCATTTTTAATATCCGAGAATCGTGCTGGGCTCTGATACCAACTGTCACGTCCCCCAAAATAAGAATTGGGGAAAAACGTGAAAAATAAATTAAATTCAAATTTTCCTGTGTTTAATACAACACAAGCTTCCAAAAAGTGGACCCATAAAAAAAATTCCTATTTCAACCTGTGGTGAGTCCAAATATATTTCATTATATGCAACGGAAGCTTAATCAATTGGTATTCAATGATCATAAATAAGATCCAACACGAAAATCAAATAAACATTAAATGTTAAAATTGTAGAATGAATAAAACAATTACTAAGGAAATGTTTATCATTAAGGAAAGTTCATCTAAAGAGTTGCTACGATGACGTTCACTCTCATGCAGGTTTAGACGGCTCCGAAACCGTCTCCGGCATCCCACTCGGGTTCATCAGTTGGCTCAAACGTTTGAAACGCTTGATCCTCCTCCGTCTCCTGGGTAAAGTAGGGCTCGGTACCTATGCACCAAATATTACAAAGTAAACAGCAAGTACATAATCATAATTCGAAATTTAATACAACAACGAGAAGAATATAAACGAGAATGATCATATAGAAGTAATGACAGTAATACTGACACGAAAGAACGTATAGCCTAATCCAACTAAAACAAAAGGAGCAATATAATTCACACGAAGACAAGTGTCCCCGTTTTGGGTGGTCAGCCCTAAATAAATCGGGAGAGCCCGTCCATAACGTCGGTGGTCATAAACCGATCGAATTAAAAATAAATCAGGATAACCTGTTAACATTCAAAGCGGATTATAAGTGATCCGGTCACATCGGTGATCAACCGTCCATATATCGAGCTGCAGTCGTCCAAAAATGACCCACATAAACATAAATATATAAGCATAATAGACCTGAATAATAAAGCTCCGACACAAGAATCTTAAGTCAAAGTAAAGTGCTGGCCATTCCACATCCCATATCATAATCAAACATCATTACAAAATTTGCCAAGCCACTTTTTAGTCCATAATACACAATAGGGTATGCATCTAAAGGAGTACATATCCTAAACCAACATAGAAATGCATGCGAAGGTTAATATATAAATACGAATCGATCCTAAGGTCAAACATAAGGTTTCGTACTTCACAACCATATAAATCTCTAATAAATATAAGATCAACGCATCCCGTTTTTCCATCAATGGTGCATAGACCCACTTAAGGGTTTTCCAATAGAGATGGGTTGAACTCAAATTTATTAGAATTTCTCCGAGGTCATACAAAGTACTAAACTCCATGTTAGTAATATACCGTTGCCCGGACGGTATTTACTCGGTCCAAAGACCCAATTAATAGAATTCGAAAAATATAATTTTAACACATTAAAACCAAAAATATCATTTAAAATCAATTTGCAAATAACACCCTTAATGTATAATTTTAGAAAACCTAAGGACCCCATCTATAATATTTTTCAAATTCAACTCTTATAAAATAGGCTCAAGAGCCTAAGTGGGTTTATAACCTAATCAGGGCCCAATCTCAAATTCCATAAAGCTAGGCTCCATGTAGGGCCCAATCTCAAATTCCATAAGGCTAAGCTCCATGTACTGTCATGGACACATGGCTCCCTCACTCAAAACTATGCCCAAGTCAACAATCCCCTTACTTTATCCCCATACCTGTGATGTCATCAAGTCATCATCTTTCCCCCTTATTCCTTTCATCTCCACTACAGGTACACAGGTCCAACCAACACAGAATTCAGTTCTGTGAAAGAAGTTCAACGTGGGCACAACTGGGCACTCAGATTGTAGGTTCCACTGATCACTAACCCATCATCCCCTCACAGGCATATGTCGCCCAGGTCTATATGGAAAAAGGATCGGCCCAGATCAATGATCAAACCACCTAGTGGGTCCCACCACTGCCTAATGTCCAAACTAATTCTTTTTCCCTCAACCATGCCTCCCTGATCAACCTAAAGGATAGTGGGCCAGGGATGTCCACTGCTTATGGGACCAGCCCCCTTAAGGTCGCCCGTGGGTCCTCCTTCGGATCCACGGTTCAGATCTAACATCCGGGGCCCACCTGGGTCCCACAATCAAACATACAGAGAGTCTCTAAATTCCCTGCGTTCCCTGTTACAATTCCACTCCCTGCATTATGTAATTCCGCCTGCCCATTAAGGTCACTTGAAATAATGGTCTCACATCCCTAAACACAATTCTAAGAAGATGAAAAGGGTTTTTGAAATCCAACAACAGAAGATGGAAAAAGGGGTTTTGAACATCCAAACAACAGTGCGGTGGCCAATAGTTGCAACAGTAACGTCAATGTAAGCAACTCAATTGGATCATCCCAAATCTCCGGTATCATTGCAGAACAAAATCGAATTACAAAAATTATCATAAGAACATGCATTAAAGGGTTTCTACATGCAGTGATAGACTAATCAAAGAGTAAAGAAGCATTAAATTCATAAATCATAATTAGGTACTTGCCTTTTTACCGGGGTTGAAGAAAAAACAACAGATCCTAACCAAAACTTAAACCGAGATTCCCACAGCGCTCAATCACAATCCTAATACTGATCTGATATAAGAGATGGGAAAGAAATACACAGGTGATCAGATCTATGGTATTCCTATCCAAAACCTAGCATTGGAAAGAATATGAAGATAACCTAAAAGTACAGATCTACTCCTAATGATTTGAGGAGAGGGTTACCTGAGATCAGAAGGTTGAGCCAAGAATGCTGGTATGCTCTGATCTTGATTCTGATGGCGGGATCCAAAAACCGGTATGGCTTGGGAAGTTGAAAGAGGAAGAAGATGAAAGGGTTACGGGAGGAGTTGCAGAGAGAGATAAGTGGTTTCATTAAAAGAGGGATTAGGTTAAAAGAGTATTATTGGGCTTAAGTCATTGGGTCAAAACTATGGGTCAGGTCATCTACCCATCAACCCAACTCACCGATCCAAGCTTCTAATCTATCGTGTACCCCACTTAATCCTACCCACTTAAATAGCTAAAATACATTTAATTAAAATAATAATAATATCTAATAAAAATATGATAAAAAATATTATAGGTGGGACCGGGATTTTACAGTTTCAATCTCCGGTTTGGACTGAGTTTACAAGAATTACACAACACAATGGAGCTGTAAAAGCAAGTTGTAACCATTGTAAGAAATTACTGAATGGGAATAGCCAAGACGGAACTTCACATTTGTTTAAACATTTAAAACATTGTGTGCTTTACAAACTAAAGCAGCGGGGGAAAGTTGATATACAACAACAGATTCTACAAATTGGGGAAGAAAATGAAGGAGGAGTTAGTGCAATTCAAAATTTCAAATTTGATCAAGAAAAAAGTAGGCATGATCTTGCACACATGGTCATAATGCATGAATTGCCATTTCGATTTGTAGAATATGAGGGGTTTCGAAATTTCATAAAAGGCCTTCAACCGTTGTTTAGAATCGTGTCACGGAATACTTTGAAGAATGATATTATAAAAATTCACAATGAGGAGAAACAAAAGCTTTATGATCTCTTGGAAAATCTAAAATGTCGGGTGAGTTTGACAACTGACATGTGGACCACTAACCAAAATCTTGGGTACATGTGTTTAACATGTCATTTTATTGATGATGAGTGGAATTTGCAAAAGAAGATCATTGCATTTAGCTCTGTTGAAGCTCCCCACACCGGCGAAGTAATTTGTAATTGCATCTTAGAAAGATTGTATAGTTGGAACATCGATAAAAAACTGTGTGCCATTGTTTTAGATAACTGTACTACCAATGATGTTGTGTTTCGGGAGCTCAAGTCAAAGCTCATTGTTAAGGGCTTGCTTTTGTCCAATGGAGATATGTTCCACGTGCGTTGTGCCACTCACATTTTAAATTTGATAGTTCAAGATGGTATGGATTCCATACGTGAGGTAATTTTTAAAGTGCGTGAAAGTGTAAAATATATCAGAGCTTCACATTTAAGAGAACAAAGGTTTAATGAAATTGCAAGGCAAGTACGAGCTCCAAGAAAGAAAATTCAACCTGATAGTTTGAATAGGTGGAACTCTACTTTTGAGATGCTAGAAACAGCAATACAGTTCAAGGAGGCTTTCGAACGGTTAAGTGATCGTGACAGTGGATACAAATTTTCCCCAAGCAATGAGGAATGGGAAAATGTTCAAAAAATATGTAAATGTTTGCAAGTATTTTTTGAGATGACAGAAAAATTTTCAGGCACTAAGTACCCAACATCGAACTTGTATTTCTCAGATGTTAGCATGCTTCACTTGCATTTGATAGAATGGTGCACTAGTTCAGAATCTTTTATCAAAGATATGGCTGGGAAAATGATTGTCAAGTTTAAAAAATATTGGAATATCATTTCCACACCGTTAGCAATTGCTGCAGTTTTTTATCCCCGATTCAAGTTTAAAGTAATCGAATATTACTTTCCATTGATTTATGGTGATGAGTATGATGCAAGGATTATGGATGTTAGGCTTGCTTTGACAAGCCTTTACAATGAATATGCCATTGAGTCAACCAAGAATGCTTTTGATGGAAGACTTTTAACCAATGTTGGAAGTTCCAGTGGCAGTGCTAGCAATAGTTCTGGGACAGCATCAAGTGTTGCTTCTCCACTTACGTATGTTGATAAATATAAACTTGGCCTCCAAGGGTTTCTCAAAGAAAATAAATCCATTGAAAGAAAGTCAGATTTGGAGTTGTATTTGGATGAAGGACTATGGCCCGATGAAGATGAAGAGGCTTTTGACATCCTAGTTTGGTGGAAAGCCAATGTAGCCAAATACCGAGAAGTTGCTCGAATGGCTCGTGATATCTTGGCCATTCCGGTATCCACCGTTGCATCAGAATCAGCATTTAGTACTGGTGGCAGAACAATTGATGATTACAGGAGCAATTTACTCCCTGCTACAGTAGAGGCTTTGGTGTGTTGTCAAGATTGGTTGAGAAGTTCAACAAAAGGTAACTTTTTTTCTTTTACTGTTATATGATTTATTTTGGGTTTAGATTCATTAAGATGTCTAACATTAAGTTTAATTTTCAGATCTTCAATCTCATCACTACACAATCACAAATGCAGCCAAGTTTGATAAAGAAGAGACTGCAACTAGAACATCAAATGAAAGTGATAGTCACCTTTTCGAATGATTAGTGAGTCACACATTTACTTATTTTTAATTTTGGTTTGAATAGTCCTTTTGAATGAGAGTTTTATTAACTCATGTTTGTTTAGGTGAAGCATGCCATAGACTTTATAGTGTGGCAATTCTCAAAGGATCTGGAGGTTGCTTGTAATGGATGAACTGAAGGAGATCAAACTTTGATATTGAGGATTAGTTGCTTGGGCAGTGCCTTGTTTTGCAGGGAAGCATTATCTGTTCAGCTACTAGTTGGTTCTGTGCTCAACGAATGTGTGGCTTTGTTGCTTCTTGCTGCTGGCTTGTGTTGGGTTTTGCTTTGTTGAGCTAAGCTTCGTTTTGTGGTGATGCCCTCTTTCTGTTGCTTACTTGTGCTGTGTCTAGCTATTTTTGAGCTTTGTGGAGCTGTGGAGATCTCTTCTTCTCCTTGTCGGTCAGCTTTTTTTTTTCTGTAGCTTTTGTGCTCTGTTTTTTGGTTGCTTTGTGCCCTCCCTGTTTAAGGGTTGGCCTTTCTTGTTGCTTCATTTGGTTGTATTTTTTCTTCTCCTTCTCTTGGAGGCTTTGCCCTTTTTCTTTCTCTTAATACAAATTTACCAAGTAACGAAAAAAATTAACTGAAAGAAGCCACTTCCACATGTTGCTAGCAAAATGACAATAAAAAAAGAGATGTGTGGTTACTGAATGGAAAAATGATATAATTTTCTCTCATGTTTGATGTGAAGAAATGAGGGACTGCATTCGGGTCACCATGGTGACATATTTTTACTAGCTATTCTACACATGCTAATTCTAAAAGCTGACCTGATAATTCTGAAGGGTTTTGGCTGGTTATTTGGTGTGCACTGGATTTTTGGCGTATGTTTATGATTTCAGGGCTAAAGTCATACATATCAACTGTACAGAGCAGTTAATATGATATCTGGGGCTTATGTGATTTAAATTTGAAGTCAGATTAGGCTTCTGAACTAATAACTGGTGCATATGCTGTGTGATTTTGGTGTTGAAACTCATAATGAGGGTGCATTTGCTGTGTGATTTGGGTGCTGAAATAGAGTATTAGGGCTGTATGATTTGGTGCTATGCTCAAGTTTTAACGTAGGCTCACTTATGGTGTGATTTGCTGAACTTCAGGTATACATTTGGGAACAAACTCTTGTCTATAACCAGGGTATATGTGCTTTACCCTTTATTTTTGGGTAGTTTGGCTGGTCGGAATTTGTTAATTTTGATTTTGGGCTGCACGCTGTTTTTGACAATTGTGGTTGGAGAACTGCTACATATAAGACTATCTTTGGTGCTGGCGTATGCATGTTGGTAATCATTTTTATGATTTTATGGTTGCTGCCTCTATAATTAGAAGGGGGATTTTCTCCCTAGGGAGTCTTGCAGTGGGTGCCTTTAATTTAGGGCATCCTGCTTTTGTATGAAAATCCTGAACCATACCCGGAACCGGAACCGGAACCAGACCCGTATCGCAAACGGTTCCGGTTCCGGTACCGGTTCCCATTAAAATTATCGGAACCGGTTCCGGAACCAGTTTCCTGGTTCCGATTCGGTTCCGGTTCCGGTTCCTCTTCTTACTAAACGGTTCCGGGTCCGGGTCCACCCTGGACCCGAACTGGAACCGACCCATTTACAACCCTACTAAATGACACATATACTTACTAACCAACTAGCCAATTACCCTAGTATAGGTTTGATGGCTATGCCCCCTTTAAATATTTATTCGGGCCTATTAATCTCCACTAATAAAGGGGTTTAACCTACTGACCAGCAGCTTAATTAAAGTATATAGCTACTAGTTATAGCCCCATTAAATTCATAAAAACCTATTTTAGCCCCCACAACACATAGACCTAGCATAACCAACTAGTCTAGCCAAGATGGCTTCTAACTTAGCCAAGGGTGTGGCCACACTTCCTAATTCATTTAAACAACTATTCATAAATTAATTTGGTCACTTAATTAAAATTAACATTTAAATAACTGAAAATAATAACATTACAATTTGCCCATATGTGATCAATCGGTGCACTAGGGTTGGGTTTTGGGCTTAGCCCATTAAACCAGGACTCATTTAGATTTAAATCCACCGTTCCAACACCTTAAAACCATTAAAACAAAACCTTATGGTTGCTGGAATTTAATTATATTTATACCAAAATTAATATCTAACCCAAGATCAACAATCGGTGCACCAATGGGTCATAGAGCCAAATTGGTTAACCCAAAAAGGGTAAAATGATCCAACACCTAAAATCATGATTAAAACAAAAAGTAAAAGTTTAATTAAAACCCTTGATTTCTAGTTATTTCAAAGATCGAAACTATTTAAAAACTTTGCATATATTGATGAGAACATTCCTAGAATTTTTGGGTCTGATCCGACCGTTGGTTTGTCAAATCCAAGGGTTCAAAAAAATATTTTTCCTTTCTCATGAATATTTAGGATATCCAAGATCCCCTTTTTTCTCCATTTATTCCCATGATATGGATCTTTAAAATAAACTAGATTACAATACAATGGCTGAATGTATAACAATTTCTTTTATAAAAAAATAGATTTTAGAAAAGATGAAATACGATAATTATTGAACCCTATGATCATTAAAACCAATAAATCTAACTCTAATGATTTATTAGAAAAAAGAAAAAAATAAGTCCAATCTTAAAAAATCTAGTCCCGAAAATACATCTAAACCATAAATTAAGATTTCACTATTTTCCTATCCAAACATTGGTGATGATCCAAGCCTAATCAATAATCGAAACCATGAACTTGGATCCCCTCTTCCTTTGGCCAATCTCAGTAAAGAAAATGACATGGGTTGCTTCATCATGGTGCTTAAACACCATTAATGGCTATTAATAAATATGGAAGAGGGAAGGTATTAGAGAAGAAAATGGTGAAAGACATTAAATAATAAATATATGTAAGAAAATGAAAAGAAAACCTACCTCAAAGAAGTCCACCTCCAAGCCAAGCTTCTCTCTCTCTCTCTCTCTCTCTCTCTCTCTCTCATTCTAAAACACACACACGATGGAGGATTCCTAACTAAATAAAAGTCTAACCACTCCCTCCCTTTATGGAACTAAATCTAATTACATCATTTGGTTAGATATGTAGGCTATCATACCCCTCCATTTAAATTCTCTAAAGATCCTAGCCCTATATCAGTCATCATAGATCCCTAATCATCTTCATTTGCAACTAATCAAGGGGTGTCCAATTTGGAGAGAAATCCCCATTCTCTCAATTACAGTTAGGTCAAACCAATTAGGGATAATTTAGTTCCCTAATTCCTCAATTAGATTAATGATTAGCAATTAATTAACAGGGTTTCCCATTAAGTTTGAAATTTAAAATAAAATGGAAAGTAAAGAGGATGGAAACAAAGTGTCACATCACCCTCCACTTAGCACAAGTCAAAGTGGGGGACCCTAAACACACACCATCTACAAGAACTATCCGAAATTAGCATTAATTGTTATTATTATTATTATTATTTTAATGTGTGAGTGTCTGCTAAATTTGATTTAAGAATTAATTATAAAACTCTCTAATCTAATTAAAATGACACTTTAAGTAGCAACATAAGAATGAATAATAATTGATGAAGATGAAGAAATTGAACTGCATGGACAATTAAATAAAATGCATGAAGTCATAATTATATCACAATAATAATTAAATTTCAACATGAAATAAATTGAAAAACACCCTAGTCATAGGTCTCTAGTGGGTCTAGGGTTGGGGCCAAAGGTGAATCTAGGTCAGGGTCATTACAAAACTTCCCAAACCATGCGTTTCAGTCTTAAACCACCTTGAATCCCCTGCAATTCGGTCTTAACCCTAAAATCGCGTGAAACCCATTTTAAAGCAAAACGTATATCGAAATATCAAAAAATGTGTATTTCAAGCTAAAATCATATGAAATTCATTTCAAAGCAAATGTGAAGACCATAACCCACTTAATGCCCTAGAATCATCTAGGACGCATTTTTGTCCAAAATAGGCTACTGATTCCACGAAATACGGTTTTCGGTTAGAAACGGCCTTGAAGCCGAAGAGATTAGTTGTTAAGTCCAATTTTGCCCGAGTCCTGTCATAAAGGAAAAAAGAATTTTTAGAATTTTTCAGAGCATGTCTTTCGACCGTGGATTTCGTGAAACGCGGTTTGGAGCAATCATTTTCTTAGAGCCACCGAGAACGTGGTTTCAAAATTTCAAAGTAAAATACTAGACCAGAATATCCTGAAATGACCTAGTGTCATGCAGCATGCATTTTTTCTCTAAATAATTGGTATTGTAGCATAAAATTATTTTGTCATTTAGAAACAGGGCAGAATCCCAAAAGATTCGAAAACCCTAATTTCCTTGAATCCCGCTTTAAAGTAAGAAGACATCATAGAATTTCCAGAGCGTATCTTTCAACTATGAATTGCGTGAAATACGGTTTACAACATACATTCTCCCAGAGCTGCATAGAATCACCAACGAACTGCCCTAAGCATAGGACTCATCTTAAATTACCTTGAAACCCCCGCAATACGTTCCTTACCCTAAAATCGCGTGAAACACATATTGAAACAAAACGTATCTCAGATATTCTAAAATGTGTATTTCGGCCTAGAATAGCATGAAACGCATCTCAAAACAAAAGACTATATCGTAATACCCTGAAATGCCCTACAATCACCCAACACTTGTTTTTATCCAAATATATGTTATTTACTGCATGAAATACGGTTTTCAGTCCAAAACGGGGAAGAATCCCACGAGATTACTTCTTAAACCCTAATTTGCCAGAAACCAATTTAGTATTTACCAGACCCATCTTTCAACTACAAGTTGCGTGAAACCCGATTTACAGCCTACATTTTCCCAAAGCTGCCTAGAATCCCCGACAAACTTCCCGAAGCACGCGTTTCAATCTTAAACCACCTTGAATCACCTGCAATTCGATCTTGACCCTAAAATCACATGAAAGCCATTTTAATGCAAAACGTATATCGGAATATCCTAAAATGCATATTTCAAAGCTAAAATTGTATAACATTCATTTCAAAGCAAATGTGAAAACCATAACCCCCTAAATGCGATAGAATCATCTAGGATGCGTTTTTATCCAAATATAGGCTATTGATTTCACGAAATATGGTTTTCAGTAAAAAAAATGGCTCTGAAGTGATCGGCTTGCCTATTCCTTCAAAGGACTATCGGGATCAACGGATGTGAGAATCTATGGGGCCCTTTCGTGACCGGAGACAATGCGAACATCAACTTTTGTGTACAGATGTGCCAAATTTTCCACTATACTTGAAAATAACAATCGGTGATCCTTGGATCCACCTTCACAAGTAGAAAAGAAAATTAAATTTTTTTTCTAACTTTCATTGCACGTGTGTTGATAAAAGAGACATGATTTGAATTTGGGTGCCGTGAAAGGCGATTTTCATTTATTTGCCGTGAAAGGTGATGTTTTTGCCGTAAAAGGCGATTTACAATTCTTATAAAAAAGAATAGACCAGAGTTTTGATTTTTATGTCTCTTTAAAAAATACAAATATAATGAAAAGGAAGAAAGGGAAATTTGACTTCACAGGAGATTGCGGAGACTCGTTCAAATTGATTGTCTCAAGTCATGTTTGGGCTTCGCCGTTATCCTTCAGATGATAACAAAAGCTGCTTTTGATCCTCTTGACTTGACTTGAACCTCCGATTTTTAAAGAACAAGGACCAAGAGGAGGTCCTATATCCAATAAAAATCTAAGAAGATGGGTTGAAAAGCATCGTCTAAGCCATGGAGACAGAAAGAGAGGACCTTTGGGGGGGGGGTGTGGTTTGGCCCCCTAAGGGTTTTCAATCACCTTGTAGTGTGGTCGCTGCAGAGCTTCTTCAATGGAAGTGAGATCGTCGTTGGAGGGTCGTAGAATTCTTTGTAGGATTTTCACATCGTGCCTTGGAATAGTGGAAATGGCCTCCTTTTATAGGCTTTTGGTGGCCATTGGGGTGGGGGGGAGTTTATGGGCTTTAAGTGCATTAATTGCATTAATGCTCCATGATGGGAGGAGTTAAATATTTTTAAATTTGTATTTTTGTAACTCCTTTTCCCTAGATTTTGATTGGCCATTGGAGAATAATTGGCTTTTAATTGCATTTAAACTTCATGATGGGAGGAGTTACTTGGTTTAATGCCATAATTATGTTTGAGTTGTAACTCCCACTCCTTGGCTTCTGGTTGGGCCGTCCACAATAATAAGTAATCAACCTTATTAACTTGTCATAAAATGGGTCATTAACCGCATTAAGTGGCAGCCAAAGTACTTGAAGAGTCGCGGGCCACGCCTCGTCTTTTTGGAATTCTATCCGCGACGTAGAGAGCCTTGATTGCCGGTGGATTTCTTATGCCGATTGTTGTCGGATGATCATGCAATTTCATACATTAATTGCTAACAGTGGGCCGGTACCATCTGTCCTGTCAATTTCTCATTCGATTGGGCAGAAAGTATGCTTTCTTGGTCGGCCGGTTGGCCATTTCAAAGTGTTTGATGACAAACCCATGATTTTGATGGAAAATCAGTGATGTTGTTGAAGACCGATGAATTTCGTGCCCCGAAAATCAGATTTTTGGAAAATCACAGAGGCCAAATAGCTCAAAACGCTAAAAAAAAGACCAAAAATTGGGTTTTCGGGGAAAATCTGGCGACCCGGATTTCCAAGATCGCCAGCGACCATGGGGCATTTTTGCCTTTTTGGTCGCCCTTCTCGGTCGTTTTCTAGATCCCAATAATTTCTGTGAGCTCGTTGTTTGGCATCATAAAGTATAAAATGGGCCGAGTCAATCCCAATCCTGTTTTGTCTAAGCCTAAATGAAACCAATTTTCAAGCTCAAGTAAAATTCAGATCGAGATCAGGAAACATATAAATACATCATGCTTGTAATAAATATAAATATATATATGTTATAGATCAAAGGGATTTATTCAGGCAAGAACTTTTCGTGAGAACTTTCTATGTGGCCCACTTACCTCGATCTCATGCCCTTACACCCTTCATCAAGGCCCATAGGTTTAATGACTTCATATTATTTCTCTTTAAAGCTGAATGTTGGTCGCAAGAAAAAAAATAAATAAAAAAACTAAAAAATAACCCTCAATTATGGCTTTAGGAGAAGCCACATCAGCTTATTGGGGTTCATTTGTGGATGTGTCCTTTCAAAAACACTTAATATGTGCATTTTCAATAAAAGGTGTCTCTTGGGCTAAATATGTGTCTTTTCAATAAAATATCTCTTGGGCCCATTTGTGTGGATGTAATACAATTCAAATGGATGCCTTCCAATTCTATAAATTAAGGTTATTTTTAAAGTTTTTATTTCTTTCTATTTAAAGCTGAATGTTGGTTGCAAAAAAAAAAAAAAAAACCCTAAAAAAACTCTCAATTCTGGCCTTATGAGAAGCCACATCAGCTTATTGAGGCCCATTTGTGGTCGTATCCTTTCAAAAACACATAATATGTAGCTTTCCAATAACATGTCTCTAGGGCCCATTTGTGTGGATGTAACCCAATTCAAAGGGATGCCTTCCAACTCTATAAATTAAGGTTATTTTTAAAGTTTTTATTTAGTATTCAAAATGAACATAAATGCATATGAATCCTTTATTTTGTGTATGCTAGAGTGACTTAAGCGATAAAGGTTTGGTTTTCATAATTTTTTGGTTGATTTGAATTTTTTAATTAGTTTGTTATAAATATATTTATAAGAATGGGATATTAGTTTTAATATATTATTCAGGACTTAACTTGTGTAATGCACAGGGGCTTCATGCTAGTTCAAAAAATAATTCAACCTTCCATCCAACAATCTGGTATGTTCAGATGGGTGCCAAATCTCAGGATATAAATAATGGAAAATTCTAAAATACGCCCCATTTAAAAAATGCCCCTTTTTCCTTCCGTTTTATTTTCGGGCATGAGGCCCATGTTGAGTCAAACTAATCTTTTCACACACACTAGGCCCTCATGAATCGTCACGAGTCCAAGTTTGACACTCATCCAACTTTTCCTCATCGTTGGATTGAAATCATAATAAAATGATGCCTCTAAACCATTAAATTTTAGAGCCATGGATCAAAATGTTAGGATGATCTTATGGACTTAAGGTTTTGCATATAGGTAGGCCTCATATGGATATTTACATCCAGTGGACTTCCATGATCATCATGCATCCCAGTGGACCCAACTAGGAGGGGCGTTTTATCATAAAAAATGCCTAGATGCTGTATAGGGCTCCCAGTGGGCCCATTTCCAAGTGGGTTCCTAGGTGGGCCCTAGACCATTGAGCAGACACGGGGCCCTCATATATATATATATATGGGTAATATTTAGGTTGGAATTGTTCCGACATATTATGTGAGAACTTTTTTATGGGGCCCAATTGTGGGCAATTGTGGGCCCCATTTGGGAATGGGACCAAGGGGAATGGAAAGATCTATGTGAGACCACCCCAAGTATCAAGTTTGACCCCAAACCCATGCCCCTAACCCCTTCATCAATTGCCCACAAGTTTAATGGCTTCATATTCAAAAAAATATTCAGCCCTTGATCCAACGGTTCAGTCCATTCGGATGTGTGCTAATCATTGGGATTAGTGACTATTAAGGGGTTCCCTATTGGTTGTTAGGTTTGGATGGGCTGATAGTTTGACCCCACAAAAAAATTCTCATATAATAAGTGAGAACTAGTTCTCACTTGAATATTTCCCTATATATATAAAAGGTAAGCTCAAGTGTGTGGTGTAGAACCACATGGGGATGGGGATAAGGGGATTTCAAGGACTCCATAGGATCTCCCTCTCCGCAAAAAACACATCCCCAACCGTGATTTCTATCATCTTCATATGGGCCCAAAAGTTTTATGGACAATAGTCCATTCGGATCGATACAACGGTCCAGTAAATTTGGATTCGACCGAAAGTACGTGGACATGTGCGATTTAGGGGGGGTCATGTGTTTGGTCCATTTGGATGGACCAAAGGTGCCCCCCACAAGCATGAGCTTACGAAATTTTATCCTAAGCTCGAGCTTAGGAGAGCTTATATATATAGACACACACACACAACACCTTTAATAAAATCACTTGGGCTTTGACCTTGGGCTAAGATCTAGCAAACATAAGATATATTTTCGATTATAATTTGAACTCTTGCAAACATGAGGTCTATTAAAAAGTTGTTAAGATGACATTCAATTTCATTTCTTTATTTATCTCATGCATTGTAATCTATAAATACAAAAGTAAGACAACATGATCAATTTATGAAGACCTAGTAACTAAAGTCTTTGAACTCACCTTATTAACCACACTTCAGTGGAACTCTTCTTTTACACATGGAATATGAAAATGATTTTTTCACATGTAAAGTTTATACATTGAAACACAATCTAACGTTAATTTAGAAGCACCATTTTCACATGAAAAAATGCAAAACGGTTCAAATTACATTTGTAGATCCCTTAACTGCTAACTGTGTGCCATATTTATTTAAGGATTCGTTCAACTTAGATTCCCCCTCTTAAGAACCTATGGGGTCGATCTTATTTACTAGATCGTCATTCTGCCATACCTGGTTCTTATCAATCATTTTACTTTCTGTCTCATAGCCTCTGGCCAATTCCATGCATTGACCGCCTGAAAGTAGGGTTATAGCTTGTTCGAATAGGTTTTTAGTGGTGAAAAACAAGGCGATTCGTGCCTTAAAATCTGCCCAGAATTTGGCCAGCCAAAGGCTGTTCGGCCACCTCTTCGGCCAACCATTATGTGGAGTATTTTTGTCTCTCGAGGTGTTCGGCCAGCCGAATGTGTAAAGCTCTGCGCAGCAAAATTCAAAATGTTGTGACCGTTGGGAATTTGGCTAGCCAAATGTAGCTGAATAGCTAGCCGATAGAGAGCCGTTGGAACCGTATTTTTGCTATGCTTTGAGCTCTTCCTTGGGATTTGAACTAACTTTGAGAGGCACCCTTTGAGGGAATTAAGTCCATACAAAGGGAATGAGCTAAGGAAGGCTAGTGGGTGATTTGAAAAATAAAAGCTTGGATTCATTGAGTTAAATATCTAAGTAAGCTTTGTTTTTCCACATCATATGTTACATGCTTTGTTTAAATTATTGGTAAATTAATTTTAGCATGCTAATTATGAATTGTTGAATCCATTACATATATTTCACTTTGAATTGCCTTGTTGTTTTGGATTCTTCATTCAGATTCAAACAAAGTTTTTTTCAACCTTCATATCATAAGGGTTTCATACATTGTTAAAACTTTGATTTCTCTCATAGCATGAATCTCATACTTGTTGAATCTCTAGCTACTTGTTTTCGGTCCATGAACGCGTAGGCAAACTAATTTGTTTTGAAAACAACTATGCTCATGCATCACATGTTTTAGATTTGGAATTTCAATATAACTTGCATGCCTTAATAACTTTACATGTTGTGTATTTAAAGAACATGTGATTAACATTTTCACTTCAATCAAAACATTTGTGTTTTTAAACCTTCAAAGGATTTAAACTTACATTTATTAAGCCATCATTTTAAAACTTGATTGAATTCCTCACACAAGCACCTTGAGCATTCATCTTTGCATTTCATAGAGTGTTGTGTGAGTTAGATTTACATTTCCTTGAGTGTACTCTAGACACATTTGAGAGAAATAAATATTTAGAGTTGTAAATGCTGTTATTTAGCCTAGAGAAATAACATTATATAGGTTGTTGTTGAGCTTTGAAAAACATCATTATAAGAGGTTACTGCTTAGCCTATTGAAAATCATAGACAGTGGAAATCCAGTGGGTGTAGGATCACAAGTCGAGAGTAGATGTAGGCATTTTGGCCAAACCAATATACATGATTGTGTCGTGGTGATTTTTGTGGTGATTACTCTTCTTATTTGCTTTCGCACATTTATTTTGTTCATCACCAGTGCCATTTTGTTTAAAAAAAATAAAAATTGGATTAATTAGCATTATTTGTGTCGCTCACCCTATGCACCCCCCTCTAGGGTTTGGATCTCGGACTTTCATAATCTGCACGGCTTCTCATCAAGTTTTCCGTAAGAAAATAATGCCAAAAATTATACAAAAATACCAAGAAAAATGTCGAAGAAAAACTAGAAAACGACCGAGAAGGGCGACCAAAAAGGCAAAAATGCCCCATGGTCGCTGGCGATCTTGGAAATCCGGGTCGCCAGATTTTCCCCGAAAACCCAATTTTTGGTCTTTTTTTTAGCGTTTTGAGCTATTTGGCCTCTGTGATTTTCCAAAAATCTGATTTTCGGGGCACGAAATTCATCGGTCTTCAACAACATCACTGATTTTCCATCAAAATCATGGGTTTGTCATCAAACACTTTGAAATGGCCAACCGGCCGACCAAGAAAGCATACTTTCTGCCCAATCGAATGAGAAATTGACAGGACAGATGGTACCGGCCCACTGTTAGCAATTAATGTATGAAATTGCATGATCATCCGACAACAATCGGCATAAGAAATCCACCGGCAATCAAGGCTCTCTACGTCGCGGATAGAATTCCAAAAAGACGAGGCGTGGCCCGCGACTCTTCAAGTACTTTGGCTGCCACTTAATGCGGTTAATGACCCATTTTATGACAAGTTAATAAGGTTGATTACTTATTATTGTGGACGGCCCAACCAGAAGCCAAGGAGTGGGAGTTACAACTCAAACATAATTATGGCATTAAACCAAGTAACTCCTCCCATCATGAAGTTTAAATGCAATTAAAAGCCAATTATTCTCCAATGGCCAATCAAAATCTAGGGAAAAGGAGTTACAAAAATACAAATTTAAAAATATTTAACTCCTCCCATCATGGAGCATTAATGCAATTAATGCACTTAAAGCCCATAAACTCCCCCCCACCCCAATGGCCACCAAAAGCCTATAAAAGGAGGCCATTTCCACTATTCCAAGGCACGATGTGAAAATCCTACAAAGAATTCTACGACCCTCCAACGACGATCTCACTTCCATTGAAGAAGCTCTGCAGCGACCACACTACAAGGTGATTGAAAACCCTTAGGGGGCCAAACCACACCCCCCCCAAAGGTCCTCTCTTTCTGTCTCCATGGCTTAGACGATGCTTTTCAACCCATCTTCTTAGATTTTTATTGGATATAGGACCTCCTCTTGGTCCTTGTTCTTTAAAAATCGGAGGTTCAAGTCAAGTCAAGAGGATCAAAAGCAGCTTTTGTTATCATCTGAAGGATAACGGCGAAGCCCAAACATGACTTGAGACAATCAATTTGAACGAGTCTCCGCAATCTCCTGTGAAGTCAAATTTCCCTTTCTTCCTTTTCATTATATTTGTATTTTTTAAAGAGACATAAAAATCAAAACTCTGGTCTATTCTTTTTTATAAGAATTGTAAATCGCCTTTTACGGCAAAAACATCACCTTTCACGGCAAATAAATGAAAATCGCCTTTCACGGCACCCAAATTCAAATCATGTCTCTTTTATCAACACACGTGCAATGAAAGTTAGAAAAAAAATTTAATTTTCTTTTCTACTTGTGAAGGTGGATCCAAGGATCACCGATTGTTATTTTCAAGTATAGTGGAAAATTTGGCACATCTGTACACAAAAGTTGATGTTCGCATTGTCTCCGGTCACGAAAGGGCCCCATAGATTCTCACATCCGTTGATCCCGATAGTCCTTTGAAGGAATAGGCAAGCCGATCACTTCAGAGCCATTTTTTTTTACTGAAAACCATATTTCGTGAAATCAATAGCCTATATTTGGATAAAAACGCATCCTAGATGATTCTATCGCATTTAGGGGGTTATGGTTTTCACATTTGCTTTGAAATGAATGTTATACAATTTTAGCTTTGAAATATGCATTTTAGGATATTCCGATATACGTTTTGCATTAAAACGGCTTTCATGTGATTTTAGGGTCAAGATCGAATTGCAGGTGATTCAAGGTGGTTTAAGATTGAAACGCGTGCTTCGGGAAGTTTGTCGGGGATTCTAGGCAGCTTTGGGAAAATGTAGGCTGTAAATCGGGTTTCACGCAACTTGTAGTTGAAAGATGGGTCTGGTAAATACTAAATTGGTTTCTGGCAAATTAGGGTTTAAGAAGTAATCTCGTGGGATTCTTCCCCGTTTTGGACTGAAAACCGTATTTCATGCAGTAAATAACATATATTTGGATAAAAACAAGTGTTGGGTGATTGTAGGGCATTTCAGGGTATTACGATATAGTCTTTTGTTTTGAGATGCGTTTCATGCTATTCTAGGCCGAAATACACATTTTAGAATATCTGAGATACGTTTTGTTTCAATATGTGTTTCACGCGATTTTAGGGTAAGGAACGTATTGCGGGGGTTTCAAGGTAATTTAAGATGAGTCCTATGCTTAGGGCAGTTCGTTGGTGATTCTATGCAGCTCTGGGAGAATGTATGTTGTAAACCGTATTTCACGCAATTCATAGTTGAAAGATACGCTCTGGAAATTCTATGATGTCTTCTTACTTTAAAGCGGGATTCAAGGAAATTAGGGTTTTCGAATCTTTTGGGATTCTGCCCTGTTTCTAAATGACAAAATAATTTTATGCTACAATACCAATTATTTAGAGAAAAAATGCATGCTGCATGACACTAGGTCATTTCAGGATATTCTGGTCTAGTATTTTACTTTGAAATTTTGAAACCACGTTCTCGGTGGCTCTAAGAAAATGATTGCTCCAAACCGCGTTTCACGAAATCCACGGTCGAAAGACATGCTCTGAAAAATTCTAAAAATTCTTTTTTCCTTTATGACAGGACTCGGGCAAAATTGGACTTAACAACTAATCTCTTCGGCTTCAAGGCCGTTTCTAACCGAAAACCGTATTTCGTGGAATCAGTAGCCTATTTTGGACAAAAATGCGTCCTAGATGATTCTAGGGCATTAAGTGGGTTATGGTCTTCACATTTGCTTTGAAATGAATTTCATATGATTTTAGCTTGAAATACACATTTTTTGATATTTCGATATACGTTTTGCTTTAAAATGGGTTTCACGCGATTTTAGGGTTAAGACCGAATTGCAGGGGATTCAAGGTGGTTTAAGACTGAAACGCATGGTTTGGGAAGTTTTGTAATGACCCTGACCTAGATTCACCTTTGGCCCCAACCCTAGACCCACTAGAGACCTATGACTAGGGTGTTTTTCAATTTATTTCATGTTGAAATTTAATTATTATTGTGATATAATTATGACTTCATGCATTTTATTTAATTGTCCATGCAGTTCAATTTCTTCATCTTCATCAATTATTATTCATTCTTATGTTGCTACTTAAAGTGTCATTTTAATTAGATTAGAGAGTTTTATAATTAATTCTTAAATCAAATTTAGCAGACACTCACACATTAAAATAATAATAATAATAATAACAATTAATGCTAATTTCGGATAGTTCTTGTAGATGGTGTGTGTTTAGGGTCCCCCACTTTGACTTGTGCTAAGTGGAGGGTGATGTGACACTTTGTTTCCATCCTCTTTACTTTCCATTTTATTTTAAATTTCAAACTTAATGGGAAACCCTGTTAATTAATTGCTAATCATTAATCTAATTGAGGAATTAGGGAACTAAATTATCCCTAATTGGTTTGACCTAACTGTAATTGAGAGAATGGGGATTTCTCTCCAAATTGGACACCCCTTGATTAGTTGCAAATGAAGATGATTAGGGATCTATGATGACTGATATAGGGCTAGGATCTTTAGAGAATTTAAATGGAGGGGTATGATAGCCTACATATCTAACCAAATGATGTAATTAGATTTAGTTCCATAAAGGGAGGGAGTGGTTAGACTTTTATTTAGTTAGGAATCCTCCATCGTGTGTGTGTTTTAGAATGAGAGAGAGAGAGAGAGAGAGAGAGAGAGAGAGAGAGAGAGAGAGAGAGAGAGAGAGAGAGAGAGAAGCTTGGCTTGGAGGTGGACTTCTTTGAGGTAGGTTTTCTTTTCATTTTCTTACATATATTTATTATTTAATGTCTTTCACCATTTTCTTCTCTAATACCTTCCCTCTTCCATATTTATTAATAGCCATTAATGGTGTTTAAGCACCATGATGAAGCAACCCATGTCATTTTCTTTACTGAGATTGGCCAAAGGAAGAGGGGATCCAAGTTCATGGTTTCGATTATTGATTAGGCTTGGATCATCACCAATGTTTGGATAGGAAAATAGTGAAATCTTAATTTATGGTTTAGATGTATTTTCGGGACTAGATTTTTTAAGATTGGACTTATTTTTTTCTTTTTTCTAATAAATCATTAGAGTTAGATTTATTGGTTTTAATGATCATAGGGTTCAATAATTATCGTATTTCATCTTTTCTAAAATCTATTTTTTTATAAAAGAAATTGTTATACATTCAGCCATTGTATTGTAATCTAGTTTATTTTAAAGATCCATATCATGGGAATAAATGGAGAAAAAAGGGGATCTTGGATATCCTAAATATTCATGAGAAAGGAAAAATATTTTTTTGAACCCTTGGATTTGACAAACCAACGGTCGGATCAGACCCAAAAATTCTAGGAATGTTCTCATCAATATATGCAAAGTTTTTAAATAGTTTCGATCTTTGAAATAACTAGAAATCAAGGGTTTTAATTAAACTTTTACTTTTTGTTTTAATCATGATTTTAGGTGTTGGATCATTTTACCCTTTTTGGGTTAACCAATTTGGCTCTATGACCCATTGGTGCACCGATTGTTGATCTTGGGTTAGATATTAATTTTGGTATAAATATAATTAAATTCCAGCAACCATAAGGTTTTGTTTTAATGGTTTTAAGGTGTTGGAACGGTGGATTTAAATCTAAATGAGTCCTGGTTTAATGGGCTAAGCCCAAAACCCAACCCTAGTGCACCGATTGATCACATATGGGCAAATTGTAATGTTATTATTTTCAGTTATTTAAATGTTAATTTTAATTAAGTGACCAAATTAATTTATGAATAGTTGTTTAAATGAATTAGGAAGTGTGGCCACACCCTTGGCTAAGTTAGAAGCCATCTTGGCTAGACTAGTTGGTTATGCTAGGTCTATGTGTTGTGGGGGCTAAAATAGGTTTTTATGAATTTAATGGGGCTATAACTAGTAGCTATATACTTTAATTAAGCTGCTGGTCAGTAGGTTAAACCCCTTTATTAGTGGAGATTAATAGGCCCGAATAAATATTTAAAGGGGGCATAGCCATCAAACCTATACTAGGGTAATTGGCTAGTTGGTTAGTAAGTATATGTGTCATTTAGTAGGGTTGTAAACGGGTCGGTTCCAGTTCGGGTCCAGGGTGGACCCGGACCCGGAACCGTTTAGTAAGAAGAGGAACCGGAACCGGAACCGAATCGGAACCAGGAAACTGGTTCCGGAACCGGTTCCGATAATTTTAATGGGAACCGGTACCGGAACCGGAACCGTTTGCGATACGGGTCTGGTTCCGGTTCCGGTTCCGGGTATGGTTCAGGATTTTCATACAAAAGCAGGATGCCCTAAATTAAAGGCACCCACTGCAAGACTCCCTAGGGAGAAAATCCCCCTTCTAATTATAGAGGCAGCAACCATAAAATCATAAAAATGATTACCAACATGCATACGCCAGCACCAAAGATAGTCTTATATGTAGCAGTTCTCCAACCACAATTGTCAAAAACAGCGTGCAGCCCAAAATCAAAATTAACAAATTCCGACCAGCCAAACTACCCAAAAATAAAGGGTAAAGCACATATACCCTGGTTATAGACAAGAGTTTGTTCCCAAATGTATACCTGAAGTTCAGCAAATCACACCATAAGTGAGCCTACGTTAAAACTTGAGCATAGCACCAAATCATACAGCCCTAATACTCTATTTCAGCACCCAAATCACACAGCAAATGCACCCTCATTATGAGTTTCAACACCAAAATCACACAGCATATGCACCAGTTATTAGTTCAGAAGCCTAATCTGACTTCAAATTTAAATCACATAAGCCCCAGATATCATATTAACTGCTCTGTACAGTTGATATGTATGACTTTAGCCCTGAAATCATAAACATACGCCAAAAATCCAGTGCACACCAAATAACCAGCCAAAACCCTTCAGAATTATCAGGTCAGCTTTTAGAATTAGCATGTGTAGAATAGCTAGTAAAAATATGTCACCATGGTGACCCGAATGCAGTCCCTCATTTCTTCACATCAAACATGAGAGAAAATTATATCATTTTTCCATTCAGTAACCACACATCTCTTTTTTTATTGTCATTTTGCTAGCAACATGTGGAAGTGGCTTCTTTCAGTTAATTTTTTTCGTTACTTGGTAAATTTGTATTAAGAGAAAGAAAAAGGGCAAAGCCTCCAAGAGAAGGAGAAGAAAAAATACAACCAAATGAAGCAACAAGAAAGGCCAACCCTTAAACAGGGAGGGCACAAAGCAACCAAAAAACAGAGCACAAAAGCTACAGAAAAAAAAAAGCTGACCGACAAGGAGAAGAAGAGATCTCCACAGCTCCACAAAGCTCAAAAATAGCTAGACACAGCACAAGTAAGCAACAGAAAGAGGGCATCACCACAAAACGAAGCTTAGCTCAACAAAGCAAAACCCAACACAAGCCAGCAGCAAGAAGCAACAAAGCCACACATTCGCTGAGCACAGAACCAACTAGTAGCTGAACAGATAATGCTTCCCTGCAAAACAAGGCACTGCCCAAGCAACTAATCCTCATTATCAAAGTTTGATCTCCTTCAGTTCATCCATTACAAGCAACCTCCAGATCCTTTGAGAATTGCCACACTATAAAGTCTATGGCATGCTTCACCTAAACAAACATGAGTTAGTAAAACTCTCATTCAAAAGGACTATTCAAACCAAAATTAAAAATAAGTAAATGTGTGACTCACTAATCATTCGAAAAGGTGACTATCACTTTCATTTGATGTTCTAGTTGCAGTCTCTTCTTTATCAAACTTGGCTGCATTTGTGATTGTGTAGTGATGAGATTGAAGATCTGAAAATTAAACTTAATGTTAGACATCTTAATGAATCTAAACCCAAAATAAATCATATAACAGTAAAAGAAAAAAAGTTACCTTTTGTTGAACTTCTCAACCAATCTTGACAACACACCAAAGCCTCTACTGTAGCAGGGAGTAAATTGCTCCTGTAATCATCAATTGTTCTGCCACCAGTACTAAATGCTGATTCTGATGCAACGGTGGATACCGGAATGGCCAAGATATCACGAGCCATTCGAGCAACTTCTCGGTATTTGGCTACATTGGCTTTCCACCAAACTAGGATGTCAAAAGCCTCTTCATCTTCATCGGGCCATAGTCCTTCATCCAAATACAACTCCAAATCTGACTTTCTTTCAATGGATTTATTTTCTTTGAGAAACCCTTGGAGGCCAAGTTTATATTTATCAACATACGTAAGTGGAGAAGCAACACTTGATGCTGTCCCAGAACTATTGCTAGCACTGCCACTGGAACTTCCAACATTGGTTAAAAGTCTTCCATCAAAAGCATTCTTGGTTGACTCAATGGCATATTCATTGTAAAGGCTTGTCAAAGCAAGCCTAACATCCATAATCCTTGCATCATACTCATCACCATAAATCAATGGAAAGTAATATTCGATTACTTTAAACTTGAATCGGGGATAAAAAACTGCAGCAATTGCTAACGGTGTGGAAATGATATTCCAATATTTTTTAAACTTGACAATCATTTTCCCAGCCATATCTTTGATAAAAGATTCTGAACTAGTGCACCATTCTATCAAATGCAAGTGAAGCATGCTAACATCTGAGAAATACAAAGTTCGATGTTGGGTACTTAGTGCCTGAAAATTTTTCTGTCATCTCAAAAAATACTTGCAAACATTTACATATTTTTTGAACATTTTCCCATTCCTCATTGCTTGGGGCAAATTTGTATCCACTGTCACGATCACTTAACCGTTCGAAAGCCTCCTTGAACTGTATTGCTGTTTCTAGCATCTCAAAAGTAGAGTTCCACCTATTCAAACTATCAGGTTGAATTTTCTTTCTTGGAGCTCGTACTTGCCTTGCAATTTCATTAAACCTTTGTTCTCTTAAATGTGAAGCTCTGATATATTTTACACTTTCACGCACTTTAAAAATTACCTCACGTATGGAATCCATACCATCTTGAACTATCAAATTTACAATGTGAGTGGCACAACGCACGTGGAACATATCTCCATTGGACAAAAGCAAGCCCTTAACAATGAGCTTTGACTTGAGCTCCCGAACCACAACATCATTGGTAGTACAGTTATCTAAAACAATGGCACACAGTTTTTTATCGATGTTCCAACTATACAATCTTTCTAAGATGCAATTACAAATTACTTCGCCGGTGTGGGGAGCTTCAACAGAGCTAAATGCAATGATCTTCTTTTGCAAATTCCACTCATCATCAATAAAATGACATGTTAAACACATGTACCCAAGATTTTGGTTAGTGGTCCACATGTCAGTTGTCAAACTCACCCGGCATTTTAGATTTTCCAAGAGATCATAAAGCTTTTGTTTCTCCTCATTGTGAATTTTTATAATATCATTCTTCAAAGTATTCCGTGACACGATTCTAAACAACGGTTGAAGGCCTTTTATGAAATTTCGAAACCCCTCATATTCTACAAATCGAAATGGCAATTCATGCATTATGACCATGTGTGCAAGATCATGCCTACTTTTTTCTTGATCAAATTTGAAATTTTGAATTGCACTAACTCCTCCTTCATTTTCTTCCCCAATTTGTAGAATCTGTTGCTGTATATCAACTTTCCCCCGCTGCTTTAGTTTGTAAAGCACACAATGTTTTAAATGTTTAAACAAATGTGAAGTTCCGTCTTGGCTATTCCCATTCAGTAATTTCTTACAATGGTTACAACTTGCTTTTACAGCTCCATTGTGTTGTGTAATTCTTGTAAACTCAGTCCAAACCGGAGATGTTAGCTTCCTTTTTTTTTTAGATACCCTAGAAACTTCAATGGAATCATTGGTTTCGGCATTGTCAATATCAATGGGTTCTAAATCTGACATTTTATCTGCATATAAATAATTACAAACTCTATTATAATTATATGATTAAATGTATGAGCTGTCATTCACAACGAGATCACACAAAAAAACACATTTATAAGATCAAGCAACATGCAATTACTGAGCAAATGATGGGCAATACACAGAGGTTCTCACAAGACAAGAGTGAAAATGAAATGCTCCTTTCAGATAAAAGGCAAAGAGTCAACCCACGATCATTTTAGTGCTTGGGTGATGACATATCTCATGTTGAGACCCCTCCTCTTTTTTTTTTTCACTTGTTATCTCAGCCTATTCCATATAACTTTTCAAGACTCCCAGCATTGCAATTGGCCTGTTCTCACTAACAATCAACATGCAAGAGATTGAAACAGCTGCACTTTGGTTTTGTTTCAATCATTCTGAGTTGTTGGGGATGGACCGAACTGGCCTTTTCTTATCTTAGACAAAAAGTAAAAAGGCCAAGGACCCAAAAGAACCTTTCTTGGATGGGAAAGAGTGGTCCACAGGAATGCTTTTCCTGAGGCCACACATATGACCTAACACAACACAAATTAAATTGATCCTGGCTGTTCCACATGTTGGATCACAATGAAATCAGCAAATAAGCAGTGGGTTACATCCCTACTCAGAAAAATCTCACAATCGGTACTGTTTAAAATAGTTCAGAACTTCAGATTCCTTATTGCATAATTTCAAAACATGCCCATCTAAATGAGTGTTTTAGATAAGGACAGATGTGAAACAAACATAATTTGGATCAGCACAAGACAGAGACACAGAGGTTATTCTTCTGGATTCGTTCCAGATTTTCGGCATGTGGTTGAGAGATCTGTACAATTACATGAAAAGGATATTATTAATCAACTCATCATCTTATGAAAGATCAGCCTCCATTTCTCAACCTCAAACCGAACAATTTTAATATTTTGACAAGAGAAGAAGCAGCTGATCCAAATCATGAAAGACTCCACAGATCTAAAGTCAAACATGCCTATCACAACATAGATCTGATACAAATTGTTGGAAGCATAGAAATCCCCAAAACATGAGAAACAAGATCCCCTTACGAGATTTTCTTACTAAAAAGACAAACCCTAACCCTAGTTGTCGATCCTTTGCAGGTGCAGATGAAAGTAGAAGAATAAAATCGAGAAGAGATTTCATACCTAAAAATATGTAAAAAGTATTCGGAATGAAACCCCAAACTTGTAAGATAATATGAACCCTAAAAAGTAAAAACAAGTCAAAGGACGAAATGAAATGAACTCACATGCTTCTCCTGTAACAACACTACAGTAGCGAAATCAAGAATGAGGAGAGAGGGCCGGAGCCGGAGCGGGAGAGAGGGCCGGAGCCGGAGCCGGAGCAGGAGACGAAATGAGGAGAGAGGGCGGCAGCTTGTGGTTTGGGGACGAACGAAAGCTTGTGGAGTTGTGGTTCCCAATCCCATACAGTGATACAAACCTAAATACACGTTAGAGACTTAAAGTTTATTGGGTCGGGTCCGGTTCCGGGTCCACGGGTCTGAGCTACTGTGGATCCGGAACCGGACCCGTTTAGATAATGGTTCCAAAAAAAGGATCCGGAACCGGAACCATTTACTTATCGGAACCAAAATAAGGACCCAAACCCGGAACCTAACGGGTCGGAACCTTCGGGTAATCGGATAATCGGGGACCCATTTACAACCCTATCATTTAGTGGCTGATGTGTTATACTTAAATCCTCATTATGGTACTGTTAGGTGTTGTTATAGACCTTAGGACATTTTATAAATCATGTGGACCCCACCTTAAATCATAAGATTTAATAACCTTTTGATCCATGGCTCTAAAATTTAATGGTTTAGAGGCATCATTTTATTATGATTTCAATCCAACGATGAGGAAAAGTTGGATGAGTGTCAAACTTGGACTCGTGACGATTCATGAGGGCCTAGTGTGTGTGAAAAGATTAGTTTGACTCAACATGGGCCTCATGCCCGAAAATAAGAGGGAAGGAAAAAGGGGCATTTTTTAAGTGGGGCGTATTTTAGAATTTTCCATTATTTATATAATGTAATATATATAATTTGCTATCCTGAGATTTGGCACCCATCTGAACAGACCAGATTGTTGGATGGAAGGTTGAATTATTTTTTGAACTAGCATGAAGCCCCTGTGCATTGCACAAGTTAAGTCCTGAATAATATATTAAAACTAATATCCCATTCTTATAAATATATCTATAACAAACTAATTAAAAAATTCAAATCAACCAAAAAATTATGAAAACCAAACCTTTCATCGCTTAAGTCACTCCAGCATACACAAAATAAAGGATTCATATGCATTTATGCTCATTTTGAATACTAAATAAAAACTTTAAAAATAACCTTAATTTATAGAGTTGGAAGGCATCCCTTTGAATTGGGTTACATCCACACAAATGGGCCCTAGAGACATGTTATTGGAAAGGCACATATTATGTGTTTTTGAAAGGACACAACCACAAATGGGCCTCAATAAGCTGATGTGGCTTCTCATAAGGCCATAATTGAGAGTTTTTTTAGGGTTTTTTTTTTTTTTTTTTTTTTTTTGCAACCAACATTCAGCTTTAAATAGAAAGAAATAAAAACTTTAAAAATAACCTTAATTTATAGAGTTTGAAGGCATCCATTTGAATTGTATTATATCCACACAAATGGGCCCAAGAGATATTTTATTGAAAAGACACATATTTAGCCCAAGAGACACCTTTTATTGAAAATGCACATATTATGTGTTTTTGAAAGGACACATCCACAAATGAGCCCCAATAAGCTGACGTGGCTTCTCCTAAGGCCATAATTGAGGGTTATTTTTTAGTTTTTTTATTTATTTTTTTTCTTGCGACCAACATTCAGCTTTAAAGAGAAAGAATATGAAGTCATTAAACCTATGAGCCATGATGAAGGGTGTAAGGGCATGAGATCGAGGCAAGTGGGCCCCATAGAAAGTTCTCACGAAAAGTTCTCGCCTAAATAAATCCCTTTTATCTATAACATATATATATATATTTATATTTATTACAAGCATGATGTATTTATATGTTTCCTGATCTCGATCTGAATTTTACTTGAGCTTGAAAATTGGTTTCATTTAGGTGTAGACAAAACAGGATTGGGATTGACTCGACCCATTTTATACTTTAAGATGCCAAACAACGAGCTCACATAAATTATTGGGATCTTCGCGCACATTCCGTGTGAATTGTAAATATAAAACCTAGCAACAAACGCCCGTGCTGGGCCCAGGCCAAAACAAATATATAATAAATTATTATAATAATTAAAACTATAAAAGAAGAATCCACTATTATTATTTTTAGAATAAAATAAAGTGGAAAAAGATCTTAAGATTTTATGGTAAAAGAAAGAAATTATCATGAAAAATAATAATGAGAATCTTGTAATATCACACTTATAAAATCTTTGTAAATTGAAAAAAATGCAGGGGTTGAAAGTCCCCACTAAAAAAGAGAATATTCTTGATGGAGTCAAAAAAGGAAAAAATGATAGCATTCAAAGAAGGAAAAAAATGAGAAAAAAATGCGTCCATTTTCCTACAAATACATCAATATCCAGCTGGGGCTCAGTTTGTTAGGTACATCGTGTGGAGTGTGAGTGTGGCTGAGACGAGTCCCTTGAAAAGAAAAAGAAAAATAATGAAGTAAAATAAATAAATAAAGGAAATCGGTCCTTTAATTAGTTTTCACTTTCCTGTAAAGAAATAAGGTACAAATCAAACCAAAGATGCCATCATTCTTTGGAGCATCTCAGTGTAGATGAATCGATTCAGAAATTAATAAAAAGAAAAATGTATTACCATTCTTATGTACATCTGAACCATGGATCTGACATACCAGTAAACAAACTTTCACAAAAAAACCTAATCAATTCCATCATAAAATTTTGTCCAAGCAAACTTGTAGGCTCCACGTACGCCCGTGCTCAACCCGGGCCCTAATAAAAATAATTTGTCTTTTATTAAAGTTAGATATATTTTATTTTATATTAGTGTAGACAATTTGGAGAGAAAAAAAAGGCATTAAAATCTTACACCTATCGATGACAAAAGGTGCCTAGGATAAAAAATTTGCATTGAAAAGAAAGACAAACGATTAAAAACCCTACCAATCTAAGCTGGGCGAAAAAAGATTTCGACGGATGAAAAAGACCCTACCCATCTAAGTTGATCGAAATCTGAAAAAGAGCTGACAAATAATTAAATTAAATGGTTAATCTAAAAATGGGATCCCCTTAGTTTCAAAAAATGAATGTAAGTTATTTAAAATCAATTGCGAACATAAGAATCATTTAGTGAACAAGTTAATGGCCATCTACAATCTAGTGGGTCCCATGCAGGGGTGGCCCCATGTAGATGCACAAGTGCAAGGTTTGGCAAGTTGTTTGGTTATTATAGAGCTTTTTTTTTCTTTTTTTTTAAAATGTATGGTAAGGTTTATAGGATCTTCATTATTCTTTGTCTAGTAGGTCCCACTTCAAAGTGTGTATTGGTCAAGTTCTATGTAATAGGCATAATAAAAAAAAGGATTGATAGATGGTTAAACATTTTATCCCGTGAGATTCAAGCATATTTTAAAGGATTAACATCCAATACCTCACTTTCAGAAATTGGCTTCCTTACATGCTATGTGGGCCCACTGCATCACTCAGAAAATCGTTGAGTAGAGATTTAGGGGAGAGAATTCGGTTTGTGGATGGGGAGGAGATTAGTAAGGTTAGGGGAGATAATTCCGTTTGTGGATGGGGAGGAGATTTTATTGCAATAGAAAGAGATTGAAGCGGATATTGATTGAGAGACTTTAGGAGACAGAAGATATGGATAGCAATACTTTTAGAGAAAAAAATAGTGAAATGTGACGACATGGCTCCTTAAATCACTGTAAGGTTTTGTGTATATTTATTTAAAAGGAGAACTCCTTTGATGCTGAGGTGACACCCCTCACAGCCCACCTCCCCGTGCTTAGCCCTGAGCAAAAAGTAAAATATTACATTTTGAATTTATGAGATATCAAAATTAATTATAAACATATAAGCATATATTCATGCATAATTATACAAAAACAGTAAACACATCTTCAATCTTTGGAAAGTAAAAGCACCACCGTAGCTTTTTATTTATTTATTTCTATGACTTTAGTTTTTCCACAAAAAATTTAAAGTTCAACCACTCGTTCTCTATTATTGTTTGAAAGTAAAGCACTACATCAATGAACTTCTATGTTTTCAAATCCTCATTCAACACTAAACAATAGAACACATTTTTTTTATGAGAACGAATTGCTCTTCCAATTTCTTCTCTGACTTAAATGAGTTGCAGAAATAAACAAATAAGTAAAGTCCAATTAAGTAAAGGTGCATCAACTGAACCTCAAGCATCAAAGAAGAAGGTTGATGGCACCAAAGTTAAGACCGTCCTTTTCTCCACTTGTCCAAAAATCTCCCCCACTTGACCTTCAAGCTATCCCTCTTTGTAGTCTTCCTCCTTACTCTTCTTGATTCTTCCCAAGATGATTCACAGATGATCAGGCGGAAAACAACCCCAAAAACCTTCAATACCCCCTCCACCAAAGCATCAACAACTTCGGCCTCAGCCCAGTCTTCCATGGGTTTGGTCAGGGTCTAGTTGGGAATGAAAGAATGTTTAGGTGATAGGGAACCATCCCTGGGGATACATATCTATAGAGAAAGTTTGTAAGAGAAAAGCAGTGCTAGGACTCTGTAACTGATTTCTTGCACTTCTTTATTGGCATAAGCAAATATCAGAGAGTTAAATGACAAGTGATGACACAGTAAAGCATGCTTAAAGTGAGAGGATTTCACTCCCAGGTTAATGCAGATGTCATTAAATTAATCGGGAGATTTGTTTTCAGCAAGGGAGTTCATATGGACAACAAGGAGTCTTTCATTTATATTGTTGAAGCCACTTTAGTATCAAAGGAGTTTACCATTTATTGAATGGCAATGGAGTTATGGAAGTTACTTTACTGAATTTTGAATTGAAAAGGTTCTTGAATTCTTTCACTAATTATCAAAACAGAAGTAGTCCTTTGGGGCTATAATGGTTGTCAACAGTAACTTAATTAAGAGTTGAAATGGAGTTTTCTTTTCTTTTGCTTAATTAGATAGAAGAAACAAAATTTCCAATATAATTTTGACCATACTCTCATGGCCTTCTAGCGTTCATTCACACTCTACATGATATGCTCTACTTCACCCATTCAACCCATCAAAAACCGTTTGGGGGGCTCTCATTGCTCCACCAGTTGTGGTTGGACTCTCCCTCTCTGTCTCACCCCTACCTTCTTAGAGTGTAGAATTTCCTCTGTAAGCAATGAAACCTTCAATCTTCCTACCTTTCCTTCTCCTATTACTCTTTGTGAACTTCCTTTCACCTAACATTCATTCCTTCATTATAACTCATGATTTCAAACATTATTATACCAAATTTCTGTAGAACCAGTTCACTAATTCCTTCATTATAACTCATGATTTCAAACATTAATACACCAAATTTCTGCAGATCCAATTCACTAAAGCATTAGGAAAAAATTAAGTTCAACTTAGACACAAAAAGTTGATATGCATCAATCATAGTTAACACTATCTACCTTAATCCATCTCATTCCACAACAACTTCTACATGAAACAAACATATCACCAGAAAAAAAAAAAACTGTCTAAATGCAAACCACCAAATCAAATGACCCATTCGGGTGAGTGTAGTGGAGGAAGAAGGAGATGGGGAAGAAGAGGAAGGGAAGAAGAAAAAGGAAGGAAGAAGGAGCTGGGGAAAAGGGAAAACGTGCACAGGTGGGTGTCGTGGAGGAAGAAGGAAATGAGGAAGAAGAGGAAGGGAAGAAGAAAAAGAAAAGAAGAAGAAAGAGAAGGAAGTAAAGAGAGGAAGTGCACAGTTGGGTGCAGTGGAGGAAAAAGGAGATGGGGAAGAAGAGGAAGGGAAGAAGAAGAAAAAAAACCGTGCACAAGTGGGTGTAGTGGAGCAGTGGAGGAAGAAGGAGATGGGAAAGAAGAGGAAGGGAAGAAGAAAATGATGGTGCTTTGCGTTGATCCTCCACTCTGCACTACAAATTGGAGAAATGAGCATCCAAACGAACCCATAAGGAAATCAAAACGGATCGAATTGCAGTAAACAAAAAGAAAAAACTCTCACCAGGGAGGGCCGGCATGGGGCAAGAGGTGACAGGCTTTGGCGACTTCTCAACCTTAACGAGGAGCATGCGGCAGTTTCCGACGATGGAGAGGCGGCTGTGGTAGCAGAAGTGGGGTATGTCAACGCCGGCGACCTCACAGGCCTGGAGGACTGTGAATCCCTTGGGGATCTTGATGGGGAATCCATCGACGGAGACTTCAATGGCATCTTCGGGGGATCGGAAGTGGATGCGTGCGCCGGTTAGGAGGAGGGGGTTCCGGTGAGACGGCGGCCGCAGCGGATTCAGGGTTTTGGAGGTCGGGAGTGGAGGAGATGGATCTAAAGTAGCTAGGGTTTGGAGATGACAAAACCCTAGATGAAGATTTAAAAGCTTGAATTGCTCGAAGACCAAAACCCATTTCTACTCCAATTTTATCCAATCACGTTCTCTAAGGGCAATGCAATGGTAGTGAGAGAGATGGGATTTGGGGGAGTTTTGTTGGCAACGAAGCAGAGATGGGTGTTGGAAGAAGATAGACATGAATAATAATTGCCGTATGGAAGATCGGAGGGGATGGAGGGATTTTAGGAGATTTAAAGAGTTGATATATGGTGGTGCTCAAATGGCTCCTCGTTTTTTTTTTCTTTTGTATTTCTCTGAAATGAGAGACTTTTTAGGGATGAGGTGGCACCCCTCACAGCCCACCTCCCCCTTCACTTTAATATATATAAAGTGGGAGCAACATAGTTGCATGCTCCTCACCGACAGCATGAACTTTCACTACTTAAACCAATGGCCATTAACTAGATTTTGTGATTTTTTTCTCAAATGAAAAAGAATATCAGTCCGTATCAACAACCATGACATGTTTCTTGTGAAATTATCTTATTAGGATAATATTTAAGTATTTTCAGTTGTTGAGTATATGTGAGATATTATAAAGAAAATTAGAAAAGAACATTTATTAATTTTTAAAGAATAGATAAATGCAAAAGAAATAAAAACTTAAAATATTGTTTAGGCTCATTTTTGCATATAACTGAATCTGTAGGATTTTTGAGAAATTTGTATTCCAATTGAAGTGGCCAACACTAAAGAAATAAATGTGAAAAATTGAAGATCCACATTTGGCTATAAAATAATCTCCTTTTTGTTGGAAAATGATTACTAAATTATCACCTGCATTCAGAAGGTGAGACAACGAAACCTATGTAAACAAAAGTGAAGATGACTTCCTAAAGCACAATTAAATACCTGTGCAAGTCACCTTCACATCTTTCTGTAAAATTCAAGAATGAATAAAAGTTCCCCCTAAACATTTTTGAACGAAACAAATTTAAATGCAAAATGCAGTTTCAAAACTTGTCATATTTCATACTTTGCTTGACTCGGTTGAAATCAACAAAAATGTCAATAAATCCTGAACTAGTTATAAAAGCTCAGTCCAAGATCATTTGATTGGACTTGGAAAAAAAAAAAAAAACAACAGAAGTGGCCCTTGAGGACCACTCCTATATGAGGGAAACTAAAAGGGGCTTTTTTTTTTGTGTGATTAACATCTAAGGCAATTTTTTTGATGAAATGCTCAATTTTATATATAAAATAAAAGTTATTTCTTTAAATATTTAATGTGCATTTTCTTTAATTATAGAATTAACCACTTCGGAAACCAAACTTCGGCTCATATATGTTGTAGAGTGCATTTGATTGATATGCTCTCTTAAACAGGTCAAACAGGTCACAAAATAATCCTACAGACAAAGGCGCTCACAATTGTAATTTGAACGGTGGATTCTTTGCACTCATTTATCTCAGTCCAAATTTATCCATCTTCGCGAGAATGAATATTGGTGGGCTCCATGCAAAAATAAATTTGTGGCGGCATATGTATACATACAAAAAGAAAAATTTACTGAGTCATAATGCACCAAGGTGGGCCACCCAGAGCACGGACGATCCAGATCATCAAAAAGCCCTGCTTTGAACGGCAACGGATCGCTGACGTGTTCAGAAGATTTCAAAATCCCACCCAAACCGACGTTTCCTCGGAAAACCCTAACTCAGGTACTCTCTCGCTTCTTCGCCTTCTCGATCTCTTTTCGATCTTCTTCGACTTCTTGCAGATCTGATGGTTTCTCGAATCAGTTCCTGCAATGAAAGGAGGAAAATCGATGGACGCTACGTCCAATAAAGCCGACAGCATTTCAGATTTCTTCTAGTTTTCGTCGATTCTCAGATTTCTTCGGGTTTTAGTTGATTCTCTGGTTTCTTTAACTTTTCGTTGATTCTCTGATTTCTTCGAGTTTTCGTTGATTCTTACTTAGATCTCGATGTCATTGTTTCGTTTTCTTTCAATATTCCTTTGTTTTCGCTGATTTAATCGATTCTCTCTCTGTCTGTGTTTTTCTGTGTTTGAATGCTTTCTGTGAAGAGGAAAGAAAGGAGGCGACGAGCAGGAAGCCTACGAAGAAGGAGATACTTGGCAAGGATCCGCCTGCAAGTGCTTTCTTCGTTTTCATGTAACTTGATTTTTCTATTCGGTTTGTGTGGTTTTTGTTTGTGTTCTGTGTTTGTCTGATGTTAGTTTCGCTTTTTTTTTTATTCAAGGGGTTCGTTAATGGAGTGAACGAAGCTTCAGGTGACGGTGGAGCAACTTTGATTATGGAGGAGCGTTGATCAAGAGCTTGTCTGGTGATTCTGGGCCGTCTGATTAGTCCACGCTTTCTTTATTTTCACGGCTGGGATCACGCAGGTGATGCCGTTTGGCTGAAAATAGGTGAAACACAACTGCTTTCTTTATACTTTTCTTTTGCTTCGAGAACTAGGTTGGAATGGTTGTTGAGTTTCTTTTCTATCTCACTTCCTTATGTTGCTGCTGTAATGTTTTAGTTTCTCTATTATGCGTTTGTGTAGATTTCTTGATCTTGCCCCGTTTTTTTTTCCAACAAGTTTTGCTTATTTTCATTTTGGCTTGGGATATAAGAGGGTTCTTGTTGTGAATGTGTGCATTTGTTTTTGTGAATTTTGAATGTGGTGATTTTGCTTTGTTTGATTCTAATTGCCCTTTGTTTTTTTTTTTCCCCTCTTTTTGTGTATCTGTCAAGAATATGGTGATTGCACCCAAATTGATGGATTTGATATAGATTATGGGGTTTAAGATTAGTTTTTAGAAAATCGATTTTGCTTCATATAGTGATATAGCATGCTCTCACCTTTTATTTAAATGATTGTAGATGATTTTTCTTTCTTCCCTGAAAAAATCTTGGAATCTATTTATTTGGGTTATGAATCATGAAAGTTAAATATATATAATTTACACCATAAGTGGTAAAAATTGAAGATCAATTGCAAATTCTAAAAATCAATATTGATATAACATTTTTTTTCTAAAAAAGAAAAAAGAAAAAAGAAACGAACTGCTAGGGTGATGGCTGGTAATTCATTTCTTTTCTTCCATTGTTCCTATTTCTCTAAATGATGTTATTTGATGCTTATTTTTAATAATGCACCTTTAATCTTAATTGTTAACTAGTAAGGACATGAATCGTAAGTATTCAGTATCTATGTATTTTAATGCAAGCAAATAGGCCCTTGGTGGAAACCTTAGACCACAATTTAAAAACTTTTGAAACTTATATCCTTTTTTGAAACAAGACCAAAACTTAAGGCTTTATTTGAAACTTTCCCTTATTATTACATGCCCCCATTCATCATCTACTTTATCATTTATCCTCAACTCTTCCATCTCTCTCTCTCTCTCTCTCTCTCTCTCTCTCTCTCTCTCTCTCTCTCTCTCTCTCTCTCCCTCTCTCTCTCTCCTTTTCTCATAAGATCTCGATCTGTTCATCATGCTCTCACCTTTTATAGGGTTCTTGTTGTGTATATATGCATTTGTTTTTGTGAATTTTTGTGACCATTTCTTGTTTGATTTTATCTCGAAACATGTTGGATTGTCTGAGCATCTGGTGCTCGTGTTCATTATATTCCACAATGTTCATATGTTCCTATACTGGTCATAGTTCCTTTTCAGAGTGTAACCAGTTGAATGATGAGAGCATTTTGGTAATCTAGAAGGAAGTTTTTCTTTTTAATCTTTTGCTCCATCTCTTCCTGGTCTATAATAAGAGGATGACCCACTTTTCTCAAGTGCTATTTAAACTTCTTCACCATGTGCAAGCAATTACACTTTAGATTTGTAGTGCACGTGTAGTTTGTCTCCGATTATTCATAATATGGTATTTGCATTAATTCTTGATATAATTGGGTCAGTCATGAACTTTTGATAAAAAATATTATGTCATCTGATCTTCTGATGAACCCCAAAATGTCGACTCAACGCTCACCATTAAAAAAAATGTCGCCTCTCTTAATTGTTCATTCAGATTATGCCATTTTAAAATTTTGATATCATTGACCAGTCTTTAACATGGTGGGATCTGATCTTCCTACAAGATCCAAATTTGTCAATGGAATCTTGGGGCCCACTACTAATCATATGAGGTGGGATCTGGTCATCTAAGGTTTCTTGCTCATTTGTTTAGTATGATGATACCTGGGGCCCAGTACTAAATTGTTTGAAAATTACCCCATTGTCCTGATCATTATCATCTCTAGGATGTCCTTTTGCATTATGGGCACTTCCATTGTTCGGATCTTGTACTCTTATCAGCTGTTCCCATTTTCATCATCTGTTCACCTAAATTAATCAACTCTTGCCTTATGCCACGCCACTAATAGTTTTAGGCAAGACTGATGTAGGACAGACCCATGGTCCCCATGGGTCAACATGGGTCGACCAGCGAATGGGCCCAGTCGACCTATCAGTCAAATATTTTATTTTATTTGGGTTTTTAATTATGTTTTCAGTTATTTTAGTTGGATGTTTTATTCCTGGTCATCAATGTGATTGGGTGGTCTGAATTAGTTTTAGGTTTTCTTATTTTCCTATATAATGATATAAAGCGTCTTTGACTTATTAGAGAAGATTATGATGAATGGAGAATTTAGAGTGACTTTGTGTTTCCCAAGTTCTCTTTTTCCTCATGAGGCCAAGATTTTCAGGGTTTCCTCAACCTACTCCCAACTTCCGTTTCCTCGTGAGGCTAAGATTTTCAGGGTTTCCTTAACCTGCCCCCATCTTCCTTTTCCTCATGAGGCTAAGATTTTCAGGGTTTTCTTAACCTACCCTCTTCTTCCATCTCCATCTACCCGCCCTGCATCATGATCATCCATCTACATCAAAGACAACTTATTCCCACTTGAGAGAGGCAGGGTCGATCCCTGGTCTTCATGTTAAAGTATCACTCTATTGCCACTTGGAAACCAGTTTTCCAATTTAGCCAAAAAAAAAAAAAAAGCCTTGCATTTTGAGTTCATCATCCTGTCGATGGTCTGATATTCTTCCTCAGTATGGTCGGCAGCTTTGAATGGGCACATGTGTGTCTTTTTAATAGATGCGGTTAACTGATGGTAGGCGAGGTTCGTATTGTTTTGAGACTGTTTTGAGGTTGGTTGAGATGTGCATTTCGGGGCTGGTTCGAACTGTATGTGACTTGCAGCTATTGATTGGACCACAGATATGGATAAAAAAACTGACTATGGTTTGGTTATAGTGGTCTACTAGGTTAGGAGATAAGGGACTGTCATGATTTGCTTAGAGCAAATTTCATACTGTTCTCTACGGGGAGAATATGGAGGCATTTTAGTATTGGATTGAGTATGCGACTTGCAACTATTGATTGGACCACAGATATGGATAAAAAAACTGACTATGGTTTGGTTATAGTGGTCTAATAGGTTAGGAGATAAGGGACTGCCATGTTTTGCTTAGAGCAAATTTCATACTGTTCTCTACGAGGAGAATATGGAGGCATTTTAGTATTGGATTGAGTCAGCATAGGGACAATAGAAGATTTTCTGTTGGATGACGTTTTCTATGTGCAGCAGTTTTGACTTGAATGGGGGTGAAATCAAAAGGTTATTGATTAGTAATTTAGGTCAGGTTATGAAGGGCTTTCTGGCTGTAGGTTTATGGTACTGCAGTAGCTTTTTTCTTATATGTACTTTCTCGTATCATAATACAAGTTTCTGTTGCCAACATGGATAAAAGAATCAGCCTAGTGGTAGTGGCCGCTATGATAAATACATTTTATTGGCGCTCACAACCATGGCGGCCTGGAGTGGCCGATACGAACTGCTAACTACATATATGTATCGGCCGCTACACATCGTTGCATTGGAAAAAAGAAAAAAAAAACCTCCATTCGTTGGATGGGTGGCAGTAGAACACCAATGGAACAAAAAAAGAAGAGAGGAAGTACAAACAGAAAGAAAGAAAGAAAGAAAGAAAGAAAGAAAGAAAGAAATAGATAAAATAAAAGGACATACCTGGAGTAGCTGATCCACCACAGTCATCTAGCAACAGCAGCAGCATCATCGCCATCATTCGGCAGCGGCTGCAACTACAACATCACCGTCTGATGTCTGACAGGAGCAGTACCACCGATCGGCAACTGCAGCCCCACTATTTGGCAGCAACAACCTTCTTCTCTCTTCATTTTTTTTCCTTCTTTTCTTCTCCTCCTCCTCCTCCCTTCCTTTCCCGGTCTCTACCTTTCTTAATGCCGACCCTTGCAGCCAAGATGAGAAATAGGGTTTCGAAAGCCCTTTTTGGTTTTCTTGATCTTTTATTTGAAGAAAGGGACGAATCTGGGTCTATTACATGCTTCTGTGGGCCTACCAACTAATGACCACGCTCAACATTAACGAGATTAGCCAAATATTATGCATTACTAATCCTATTCATTAACCACTAAAATAAAAAAATTGGTCTTAATTAAGTATCACATTAATTAAGAACAGCACCTATAAAATTTCACTCTAATTGAAGATGGCCTTAATTAAGTTTCACTCTTAACTGAAATCAGGCCTTAATTAAATTTCAGTCTAATTGAAAATAGACCTGGCCAAATAACACTCTAAGTGAAAATAGGTGTAGCCAAATTTGACTCTAATAGATATGGGCCCTGACCAAATCTCACTCTAATAAATATGGGCCTGACCAAATCTTCTCTTATAGGAAATAGGGCCCTGGCCTAATTTTACTTTTAACACAAAATGAGCCCTAAAGTTTCAGCCATTAATATGGTGATTGCATTCAAATTGATGGGTATGATATAGATTATGGGGTAAGATTAGTTTTTAGAAAATTGATTTTTCTTCATATAGTCATATAGCATGCTCTCACCTTTTATTTAAATGATTGTAGATGATTTTTCTTTCTTCCCGAAAAAATCTTAGTTCAATCATTTAGATTCTCTATTATTGTATATGAGAATGAGACATCTAATTTTGACAGTAATGCCTTACCGTCTTCACAATCTCTACCTCCTTCTGGGAAGGTGTAGTGAATTCACGCAGTTTGTGGCAGTTTTATGATCAGCCGCAATCTGAAGTGGCTTAACACAAGTGTAAAGCATCTTTACTACTCTAATTACTAGAGTTTTTGCTCTATTTGATGCAGTGTCATCTGTCATTAAAGTCAGGGTACACCTTTATCATATTTAATTTTACCACGCACATCAGATGGTCTAGGTATTTGCGTGGCCTAGTTTTGGTTGACTTCATTAGTCGTTACTTTTGATGACGGTTCCCATTAATGATCATATTTAATCTCTCTAAGTCAAATGAGGAGATTTCTTTAAACTACTTATTTTAAGGCCTATTGAAAATCCACATTCTTTTTACTTAATGATCTTAGCAACATTTCCTTCATAGATCCTCTTATTCATTTTTATGCCACGATCCCATTCCATGGCCAAAGGTTAATTTTACATAATATTTGGCTTCTACTTAGAACATTCCCTTATACCAACCTAAAATAGATCCTTAAAAAAGGACACGGGACTGTTAGAAAAAAAGGACACAGTAGCCGCAAAGATAGCATGATATGACTGCAAAGATAGGACGAATGAGTGTGGAGTGACTATGATTGAAGAGGTGCTCAATTGTTTTGTCCATAAACCTACAGGGGAAGCAAATAAGGAAAGTATCGTTTCTTTAAGATTATTCAAGATTGAGATTTTGTTAGAAAGGTCTACTAGAAAAATGCATTAGCATCAGCCCTCGGTTTAACCAAGTTCCAAATGAAATGATGAAGAATGTGCATAGATGGTTACGGAGGCAAAGTCATCAATTGTAGGGCCTTTTTTCTTTGGAGGTATTTTTGAAAAGAATTTGGAATGTTGGGAATGATGCAAAAGTTGTCTCCTTACCTTTTCAAATGCCGTGTTTCATTGCTGGAATTCTTTATACCAATCCACCTGAAAAAAGTTACTTTTAGCCTTTAGGAGTCTCGGAATTCTAGAATTCCAAATGCCGTTTCATTGCTGGAATTCTGTATACCTATCCACCTGAAAAGTCACTTTTAGCCTTAAGGTTCTCAGAATTCTAGTATTTCAAATGCTGGTTGGGCCATGGGCATTTGGAATTCTACTTGGTGGCAGCATTGGGAGCATTTCATTTCTATTATTTACTGCTACGTTGGAGCCTTGCAGCATGTTATTTATATTTTCAAGTAACTGAGTGCAGGGCAGCAACTGATTCTTTTTTTAAAAAAGAAAGGATTCGTGATCAGTTATTTATTATAGTGTTGAGAGATTTTGGTACTATAAGAATCAGCTTTGATAGGATGCTTAGCCTCTAATCAGCTCCTTTCCATTTGGGCTGACTTGAAATGCAACAATTTCTGATTTGCGAGGGAAAACAACCAATCTACCCACTTATCTTTGGGCATCAAGGAAGGGTGCTTGGTTTCATGATTGGTGTGAAACTTGAATTCGTATATGTTAATGTTGGATGCATGGAACTGAAAACTGAATAATAAAAGCTCTCAAAAGCATTCTAACTTATGTTATTCTGAATTTTGATTGCAATCAAGGCCTTTTATTTTCAAATATCTAAAAATCACATGCGGCCTGTTTGTTGGACTTAGAATTTTATACATATGAACATAGAGATTGACTACATATGAATCCATTGTCAAATGAGCTTCACCAAAGGAGTAGTAAAGAGGTGAAGTTTGGCTGACATGGGGTTAGGGGAGGTGAGAATGTAAATCCGGACTCATGATCTTCATTTTCTTAATTATTTTGCCATAATTAAGATAAACAACACTACAACATTTATTGGTTTTTTAATTTTTTTTCCCAACACCATCCCACCACCTATCTCTCTCTCTCTCCCTCTCTGAGGAACCTCTACAGAACCACTAAGGCCTATAAAGGTCTAGCGTCAACTGTGGGACCTCTACAAAACCGATCAAGGGACTGTTGACAGATAATATGCATTGATTAGTTATAGTGTATTGATGATTTTCATTTGGTAGATAATTGCTACTGCATATATATGAAGGCCCATCCATCATTGATGGGGGATCACCTTGATTTCCCTAAAACTGCAGATACTATGAAGCGGGTTAGCAGGACCACTTTGAATTCTATAGTAGAAATCTTAATTCTCTGGTGATGATGATGATGCAAGAATACTGCATTATTTGATGCAATGTAGTAGGAGAAAAACATCCCATATAATTCATTTTCCCCCCTTTCCATCCCAAATCATAATCTTCATAGTTGGAATTACAAAGAGGGTAATATAGAATCCCACAGAAGGACAACTATCTATTCTGCCAAAATGTTCAAACCAATTACTGAACTACAATTTGATGTACATCCAATCCAAAAACACCCTTATGTAAGCTAAATAGATGAAAACAAGATGCAATTTGGGTAGAAACTTACCATCCTGAGTCACATTTGGATAATCAAAAGCACTCAATGTGATGAACCAATCCCAATCTTTACTAATTCTAAGCAAAACTGCAGCTCCATGAAGTATGGAAGTTTCGTTTGTTTGATTCTGGAAACTGATTGTTTCAAATGGATTCTTGTTGTTTTGTTCTAATCAGCACCAAAATTTCCTTTATGGCATGTACGTAGTAGAATTTCTTCCACCATTTTCGTTGTTTTCATTTATCTGTGAAGGATCGAAGAGGTGTTCCTGTTTTGAGGTTTTTGATGAGAATCAAAGTTAAGTAGATGATTGTTTTGACTCATGTTTCTTTTATTCTATTTTTTTTTCTTTTATTCCCTCACTGGTTCAAGGAAAAAGTTTGGTTTGCTTAGTTTGTTTTTATAAACTGGTTTTCGATGGTAAAGGTGAAGATTTTCTCTATTCTGGATGGGAACAGTGAGGGTTTTTTTGGGATGAACTAAAGGTTTTTGATGGAAGTCTGAGTTAACTGAAATGTGGGATCCCTATACTATTGTTGGCATGAAATTAAGAGTGGCAGATAGGGCCAAGCGATGATTGTTATCATACCTTTCTAGGTCTGTAAGAAAATTTTTAATATACCTTTCCAATGTAAACACGAAGACCCATGGTAAATTGAGGAATCATCCAGTTTCTATGAAATGCATGTTTTCTTCAATAATTTGTTTACATCATTTTTAATCTATTGTATTGGAGAACCTCTCGCCATAGAAATCTTGAAATGAGAAGTACCCACAAGTTTTTACTTTGAGTTGCATGTTTTATTCAATAATCTGTTAGCTGGACATGCTTGTTATTCATTTCCTATATTATTTTGATTCCATTTCCTTATAAGGAAAGTTATTATTTCCTTTTTTTTTCCCTAACTTCTCTTGTTTTCTTTCAGCAATTGAAGACGTAGAATCATTCGTCTTCCTCTGTCTCTTTTCCTTCTCTATTCGACGAGGTCATCTTTTGTTTTCAGTGTAAACCGCAGGTACATATAATTCATATGCTTGTGTGACTCTTCTGTTTCATATTTGTCTTTGAACTTGCTGAACATGTTGTGTGTTTTTTTTTTTTTTTTTTTTTGTATTATATACTACAACATCTAGTCACAGTTTTAGGTTTCAACGAATATTACTGATGCGACTTTGTAGTCATGTAGATAGATCACGTACAAAGCATACGAATAAAAGAGAATTCATGTATTTTAATTCCCGTACATATCTACAGATGTAGAGGATCTGGTGGGGCTTGGTTGTCTTTAGCATTTTCATTCTTCCGCATCTCTCTGTTTCAAGGCCTGGGTTGAGTCTTAAGAATATTCATCCATTTAATAGTCTTTACTAGTGAAGCCCTGCATGTGCCTTGCACGTGCAGTGTCTAAACAAATATATGAAAAAATTTATAGCTAACACGGTTATTTATTGTATTCTGGATAAGCAATCCACATTGCTAGATTAAAATACTTTTAAGTATTTTCACTAAAAAAAAGATATATGAAATCTAAAGAAATGATGATCTTAAAATTACTTACTCTATTTGAAAAGAAAGAAGCATAAAAATATATGTCAAAGTAAGGCTAATTGCATCATAAATTGAAAATACATGATTAAAATAGAATTTTGATTTTCAAGAAGAAAAAGAGGAAGTCTTACAAAGTTTTCATCTTTTGAAAATTTGCAACATATAGTCTGTCTCTATTGATAAATTGTGGAAGCATTTTGAAACACAATAGATAGTAGTAACATCATGACATAGTAGACAAAATTTTCGTAATGCCCTGATCCGCTTTAGATATGTTACTTACATAAGTCATATATCTCTAAGGATAACAATATTGATTGAGGTTTGAAATGAATTTTTTTTTTACAAAAGTACGCTTTGCAAGAGTACTGTATTCTGTCGCAAATTTCACATTGAACATCAAAATTAAGATAGTTGGCAGTGGTCCGTGGAATCTCGAAAGTTTTCCTCCCTTTCGCAACAAAATGAGTTGCAAAATAAAGCAAAAAAAAAAAATGAAAACATACTTATCAACCATTCCCTCATAGGTTGAAAACAAGTAGAACGAAAATAATAACTATTATATCATTGGACATGTAGAAAATATGAGAGTTCACAAGCCATCTCACACTTAAAAGTTGTGATAAAAATCCATAAGAAATAAAAGAGTTGTGGTACACTTCGAATGGTGGAAGAATTAGAAGCAACAAAAGATAGAACTACTTGCTTAGGGATATTCAATAGGTGATCAGTATGGAAATCAAATAATATTATTTACCCTCAATGAGCAGGCTCGCTCTTGTTTTCTAAATGGAAAGAAGTTGGTGGGAGTGGCCAAAAGGCTTCCTGTATGGGGGTCTCTAGTTTAATTTGGAGGGTTAGGGGATGCTTGGTTCTCTTTTGAGTTCTGTCTCATGGGGTTTTTTCCCTTTTATATGTTGAACCTTTCTAACTGATGGGGTTTCTCGGCTATTCAATGTTTCTTGGTGTAATAAGATTTTTACCATTTGAAAAGAAAATGGATCCCATGATTCTTTCATCAAATCGATGATCTTAAAGATCTTGAAATATTGTGTTATTCTTTATTATTTACTAACAAAATACTTCAAACATCTAATTGGTGAGTTAGATTTTAGAGTATGATAGTGCAACAACAATAATAAAAAGATTGTCCAGTTGATACAAGAGTGCACATAGAAATTGCACATTAGACAGTCAGGATTTTTTTTTTTAAAAGTAGAGCTCCATATTTTTATTTCGTTATTTTTCTACCAATTTACACTCTACAAAACTTAACAAAGGTTATGGCAAGTCTTCAAGTTTACTCCACTTGGTGGACTTCCAAATGAAGTTGCATTTTGGGTTTCTAAATTATGGGTTGAGTATGAATGTATGATTAATACAAGCATAGTTTGGAATATGCAAGGGACTTAAATATTGTAGCAGAACATATTGTTATCAATTGCCGTCATTTGTAGTAATGTGGAAATAGAAATTAAAAATAGTTGGATTTTGTTTTGTGGATACTTTCCACTCTACATCATTACAGGCACTAACCTTTAATACCAGACAAAAACTTACAAACTATGTTAAGAAGATCTTAGGCTGCAGCCTCTTACTCTGTATTTATTAGAGCCAATCTCTTTCTCAATTACTCTAAGGGCTTGTTTGGCAAATCTTATCTTTACGAAACAGATCTGTATGATATAGATCTATTTCAAATGGAGCGGTTTGAAATTGATGTTTTACAAATAGACTGTTTGGTAAGACATAGATATTTTAAAAATAGACTGTTTGGTAAGACACATGTAAAAATAGATCTAATGGTCTGGGCATTTTGCAAATATATCAAGATCTGTGATCATCCAACGGTTGAAATTTTATCTCAAACACGTGTTCCACATTTTAATTACTATAGGCGGTTTGGATCTTCATTTTGGTTGGGATCTTGCATTTAGGGGCCGTGATTTAAAAAAAAGTATATATAAATGTCTGTCGTTTTTTGTAAATATCTCAAAATCTATGATGATCCAATGGCTAAAATTAGTATTGATTTTAGGCGTCAAGGTGGATGGTCCTAAGTGGGCCCCCACATTATATGGTTTTATTGGTTACTTGTTCATGAAGAGTGGTGCATTTTATATTGGAACATTATTGTTTTGAAGTCCCCATCCCTACTTTCATGATCCGAGCAATAGACTATGAAAAGAAATATTATGCCAAGAATTAATGCACTTTGTTTGTTTCTATTGCAGTTCTCCACTTAGTTGGTCTCTCTTCCTCCTCTGATTTCCTATAAAAGTGTTGCTAGGGTTTTGTTCTACTTGTAGATCCCACCATTCTCCTTGAAAAGTTCTCTAAGAGGGTAATAACGTGGAATAACACAAAGGAAAAAGGAGATCAAAATTTGCGAAATCGTAGAGATCGAGTTTTCAACTTCTCGATTTGAGCGCAACCAAGCTCCAAAGGTATAGATCTATTATCTATTTGTTTTCGCAGATCTAGTTGTGCTTGTTTGTTTCTTGATCTATCTTCTTGATGGATTATTTGATCTTAATGCATTATATTAGGGTTTTAGATCTTTTGGTTGAGTTTTTGGCCTTATGGATATTTGATCCCTGAATCAAGTGGGTCAAAAGTTTATGAATACCTATCCACGAGGCCCACCTACTTCCTACAATTGGTATCAGTGTGATCCCTATATTCTCATTGCGTTAGATCGGTCTTCTAGATCTAGTCTCTACATGAGTTGTGGAGTGGATGGATTTAGGGTTGTGTAAGGATCAACTTTTGGTGTTTTTATGCATGTATTATGTTTTCTGTATGCATGAGAAGGAACTGGTTGGGCAAAAAACATTGTTTTTCTGCAAACAACGTGTTGGGCGCTCAAGCGGATTCATCCCCGCTCGAGCGAACCTGGTTTCAGTGAAGTGCGCATTTTTCATCATGAGATGATGAATGCCACTTTCTTAGCCCTAGTTCCTATTGTGTATGTGATACTAACCTTGCAGGTTGTTGTCCTCTCCATGTGGCTCCACAAGTTTTTATTTTTTTCATTATTATTGGTTATTTTGGGCAACTTGTAAAGGGCATCATGGTTTCCTTGGTTTCCCGCGAAAGGGCAAGGCATGATGGTTTCCCTAAGACCCTTTTATTTTCATTAATAGATGCCATGTAAATCTCAATTTTTGAGATATAGGAATTTTATGTATTTTTCAATTTTTATTATTTATAAATTTCGACTGTTAACCAAATAGTTTAGGATGGCCATAGAATTTGAGGAATCATAAAGAGTTTGGAAGACCAAGAAGTCTAAGATACCTTTTCGCATTGAGCCTTGTGGAGGAGAGGACTTACTAAAATTAGAATTTCTAATTTTGCATGGATACTTGTTTTATTTGGACTTTCTATATTTGCATGGTTGCTTGCTTTATTTAGAATTTTTATTTTTTTCCAAAATCTAATCCAAACACAACAGTTATAGTAATTGGTTAAATCAATTTAATATTTTAGAAAGGGTTATAAATAAGGAATTAGTATTGGAGACTATTTTTTAGAAATACAGTTTGGAGACTATTTGTTTAGAGCCTTCACTAACCCCTTATGAACCACCGGAAGCACTAGTTTCAGTATTAAACAACCCTAAATCCCTTGTAATGAGTGCCTAACCCTAGAATTGTGTGAAAAGCGGTTTGGAGCCAACACTTTTTTAGAGCCGCATAAAACACGATTTCATATGAAAATTGCTCTCGAACTGCTCGAAGCATGGGTCTTGGTCTTAAATAACCCTTGATCCCATTTTAAGCGCTCCAAAATCTACAATTGCCTGAAACTAAATTTAAAACAGAGAAGTATATCTAAATATAGTAAAATGTTTATTAGTTCTTACGTCCGAATGTACTAAATCTCGATTTAAAAGGAAAAAAGTATCCTAGAATATTTTAGAGTGCATCTGTTAACCGTGAATTACGTGAAATGTGATTTAGTGCCAACATTTTTTTAGAGTTGTTTAGAATCCCCTACTACCGGCCCGAAGCACGGTAAACAATCTTAATCTCATGTTATGCATTCTTGATCCTATTATCGCCTGTGAAATTCATTTTAAATCGGAAAGTATCTCAGAATACCCTAAAATGGGTATAATAGAATTATGCCAAATACATTTCAAAGGAAAAAGCTAGACCAAAATACCCTAAAATGCCCTAAAACCCCTATCACGCGTTTTTATACAGATATAGGGTATTAATAACATGAAATATGTTTGTTAGTTAGAAATGTGATAGAATCCCATGAGATTAGTTATTAAACCCTAATTTGCCTGAAACACAATTTAAAGTAAAAATATATCACTGATTTTTCTTGGGTGAGTCTTTCAATCGTGAATTTCGTGAAAAAAAGGTTTAAAATGTACCTTTTCCTCGAGACGCCTGCAATCCCAAAAGAATTGTACGAAGCACCAGCTTTCAGTCCTAATTAGTTATGAATCCCCTGCAATGCGTTCCTAATCCCAGAAATACTTGAAACTCTTTTTGAAGCAAAATGTATCTCACATTAGTAAAAAAATGCATATTTATGCGATGCATTTCAAAGAAAAAGACTAGGCCATGAGATAAGGCTTTAATTCTGAAGATAATCAAGAATCTTCTAGAGCACGTCTTTCAACCGTGTATCGTGTGAAATTCAATTTAGAGACAACATTTTCCTAGGCTCGAATATGAAAATAACCATCGAACTGGCCGAAGCAAGCATTTCGGATTTAAGCAACCCTAAATCCGATTTAAAGTGTTTCAAACCCTACATTCGCTTAAAACCAATTTTAATATAGAAAAGTATCTATTGACATCTAAAATGCATGTTTCAGTATAAAATTGTATGAAACACATTACAAAGCCAAAGACTTGACCAGAATATCCTAAAATGTCCTATAATAATTTAGCACTTGGTTTTTGTTAAAGGCTATTGACGAAATGAAATATATTGTTTGTTCGCTAGAAACGGGCTTGAATATAATTAAGTTATAAATTTCCTTAAAACATGTTTTCCGGTAAAACAATATCAGAGAATTCTTTAAAGCGCATCATTCAACCGTGAATTGGGTGAAATGAGGCTCACCCTCAACATTTTGGGAGAGACGGCTGAGAAATCCCTTTGAACTACTCGAAGCACATGTTTTAGTCTTAAATAACCCTGATCCCCTACAACACGTTCCTAACCCTAGAGTCACGCGAAAACCATTTGAAAGAAAAACATATCTTAGAATATCTTGAAGAAATGCATATTTCAGTAAAAAATGCAAATCAAAGTAAAAGACTAAATCATTATTGTCCGACATGCCCTAGAATCACGAAGCATGCATTTTCATTGAAATATATGCTATTGATTGCATCAAATGCCGCTTGTAGTCAGAAACTGCTCTGAATTGCACGATAATATTTTTTAATCATCAATTTTTGTAAAACTCGTTTTAAAGGAAAAAAGATATCCCACGATTTTTTAAAGCGTGTCTTTCAACCGCCAATTGCGTTATTTTCCTATTGCTGCATAAGACGCGATTTCATATTAAAATATCCATCGAACTGCCTGATACACTCGTTTCGAACTTAAAGTATCCTAAATCCCATGTTAAGCGTTCATAACTTTAGACTCACTTGAAGCCCATTTTAAAGAGAAAAATTTCACTAGATATACCAAAATTTGTATTTCAATTATAAAAGGATCAAAACTGTGTGAAATGCGATTTAGAGCCAATATTTTCCTAGAGGTGTCTCAAATACTATTCTACTACCGGCCCGAAGCACATGTTTGAGTCTTAAACAACTCTTAATCGCATGTAATGCGTTCCTCAACCTAGTATTGCTGGTGAAATCCATTTTAAATTGGAAAGTATCGCATAATATCTTAAAATGTGTATTTCAACATATAATCGTACGGATGCATTTCAATGGAGAAGACTAGTCTAAAATACCCTAAAATGGCGTAGAATCATTAACTATGCATTTTTATTGAAATACAGGCTATTGATTGGACAAAATAAGTTGTTTCTTAGTCATAAACTGCTTTGAATACCATTAGATTAGTTCTTATGCCCAAATTTACCTGAAATTTGTTTTAAAGCAAAAAGGCAACAACGAATTTTTTTGAGCGCGTCTTTCAGCCGTGAACTGCGTTATACGTGATTTACACCTAACATTTTTCTAGACCAGCCTAAAATCTCGAATGAATTGTCTGAAGAACGGCTTCCGGTCTTATATAGCACTTAATCCCCTTTAGTGAGTTCCTACCCTATAATCGCGTGAAACACGTTTTAAAGAAAAACATATCTTGGAATCTCCTAAAACTCGTGTTTAAGCAGATAATCGTATGAAACACACTTCAAAGTAAAATTTTAGACCATTAAACCCTTAAGTGCGCTAGAATCATCCAGCACGCTATTTCATCCAAATATTGGCTATTGATTGCATCGAAAATGGCTCAGAACCCTAAGAGATTAGTTATTATGAATTAAAAAGATAATCAAGAATCTTCTAGAGCGCGTCTTTCAACCGTGTATCGCGTAAAAGACAGTTTAAATAGAGCCGAAGAGAACGTGATTTTATATGAAAATAGCTCTTGAAATGCCCGAAGCACGTATTTTGGTCTTAAACAATAATTTGATTGAAAGCATTTCAAACCCTACAATTTCCTGCAACCAATTTTAAAATAGAAAAGTATCTAATGATACTTGAAATGCATGTTTCAGCATAGAATTGCATAAAATGCATTACAAAGCAAAAGACTTGACCCAAATACCATAAAATGTCCTAGAATAATCCAACATGGGGTTTTCTATAATTATAGGCTATTGACCGCACAAAATATATTGTTTGTGCATTAGAAATAGGCTCAAATCCCACGATATTAGTGACTAAGTCATAAATTTCCTTAAACATGTTTTACAATAAAATGTTATTAGAAAATTTTCTAAAGCGTGTCATTTAATCGCGAATTGCATGAAATGAGATTTACCCCCGACATGTTCGCAGAGACGTATAAGAAATACCCTTTGAACTGTTCGAAGCACAATTTTTAGTTTTAAACAACCCTGATCCCCTACAACACGTTTTTAACCCTAGAGCCACCAGCATGCATTTTCGTTGAAATATACGCTATTGATTACATCAACTACGGTTTGGAGTTAGTAACCGCTTTGAATCCCACGAGAATTCTTCTTAATCCCCAATTTCTGTGAAACTTGTTTTAAGCGAAAAAAGATATCCCTGAATTTTCTAAAGTGCGTCTTTCAATCGTGAATTGCGTGAAATGCAATTTGGAATCAACATTTTTCTAGAGCCGCATAGGACGCGAATTCATTTTAAAATAGCCCTCGGACTATCCGAAACATTGTTTCGGACTAAAACTACCTTTACTCCCATGTAATGTGTTCTTAACCCCAATATCCCTTATGAAACCCATTTTAAATAGAAAAGCATATCAGAATATCTTAAAATGCGTATTTCAACATAAAATCGCTAATGCATTTCAATGCAAAAGACTAGTCTAGAATACCCTAAAATGTCGTAGAATCATTGAGTAGGCATTTTTATTATAATACAGGCTACTGATTACACAAAATAAGCTGTTTATGAGCTAGAAATGGCCTTGAATACCATTAGATTAGTTCTTATTTCCTTATTTGCCTGAAATCCGCTTTAAAGTAAAAAAACAACAACGAATTTTTTAGAGGGCGTCTTTCAACCATGAACAGCATGAAACGTTGTTTACAACCAACATTTTCCCAGACCCGCCTAGAATCCCTTACGATTTGCTTGAAGCACGACTTTTGGTCCTATATAGCTCTTAATCCCCTATAATGCGTTCCTACCCTAGAATCGCGTGAAACACGTTTTAAAGAAAAATGTTTCTCGGGATATCCTAAAACTCGTGTTTTAGCATATAATCGTATAAAACACATTTCAGAATAAAATCGTTGATCATTAAACCCTTAAGTGCTTTAGAATCATCCAGCACGCTATTTCATCCAAATATTGGGTATTTATTGTACCAAAAATGGCTCAGTACCCCACGAGATTAGTTATTAGGCCCATATTTAACCAAAACACATTTTAAACTAAAAAGATAATCAAGAATCTTCTAGAGCGCGTCTTTCAACTATATATTGCGTGAAATACAGTTTAAAGAAAACATTTTTCTTAAGTCGAATAGAATGTGATTTTATATGAAAATAGCCTTCGAAATACACGAAGCACGCATGTAGGTCTTAAACAACCCTAAATTTGATTTAAAGCGTTTCAAACCCTACAATTGCTTGAAAATAATTTTTAAATAGAAAAGTATCTAACGATAACTGAATTGCATGTTTTAGTATAGAATAGCTTGAAATGCATTTTAAAGCAAAAGACTTGACTAGGATACCCAAAAATGTCCTAGAATCATCCAGCACGCGGTTTTCTATAGTTACAGGCTATTGACTGCACGAAATTTTCTAGGGCGTGCCTTTCAACTGTGAAGTGTGTGAAATGGGGTTTACCCTAAACATTTTTGCAGCGATGGCTATGAAATCCCCATTGAATTGCCTGAAGCACGTGTTTAGGTCTTAAACAACCCCGATCCCCTACAACACGCTCCTAACCCTAGAATAACGTGAAACTCATTTGAAAGAAAAACATACCTTAGAATATCGTAAAATGCATATTTCAGTCAAGGATCGTAAAAAATGCAAATCAATGTAAAAGACTAAATCAATAATCCCTGACATGCCCTAAAATCACCCACCATGCATTTTCATTGAAATATACACTATTGATTGCATCAAACATGGTTTGTAGTCAGAAATCGCTTTGAATCCCACAAGAATATTTCTTGATCCCCAATTTCCGTGAAACTCGTTGTAAATGGAAGTTTGAGTCTCAAGGATAGTAAGATATGAATCTAATTTGGTGGACATGTCCAATTGACCAATGGATATATATGGAATGGTCTACTTGTGGTCATAGGGAAGTTTATGGTCTTCTTGTAATTTATTTGTAAGACTGGAGTTCAGTTGCATCTATATAGTGAAGTTATTTGCAATTAACTATAGGCCCAAATTGCACATGAGATGTGGGGTTGGGGTGTCCCAGTTGGAGCCAGCTTTCTATGGAATCTCTAGTGGTCCCATGCTAGTCTAAGATTAGATCATTACTAATTCTAGTTGAACTCTAAAAGGAAAGGAAATAGAAAGTTACTATTTCTATTGGAAGTGAGACTTCTAATAGTGGTAATAGTAAGTTATTAATCGTTATGGAAGTGAGACTTCTAATAATAATTAGAAAGGAGAAAGTTACTAATTCCTATGGAAGTAAGGTTTCTAATATTAATTAGTAAGTGGAGGTTGCAAAAGCTATAAATATGAGAAGAGAGGCCTGGACGTCCCATGCAATAATTCCATCATTGGGATTCACGCCCAGCCCCTTTATGTGCAAGAGTTGCACGCCCTCTCTCCTTTCCTCCTTTTAGTTTATCTTCTAGTTTCCTTAGAGTTTATAGTTGTTTTCTCTTGGAAATTACACCATTCTTCTTGAGAATAGAGATCTGAAGCGGGTCATAGCGTGGAAGACAATTGGGTCTTGGAGATCCTAATTTTCTATAAAGAAGAGTTCTTGATCAAGCAATTTATATACTTCTCCATTAGAGTACAACCGAGCTCCAAAGTTATAATCTACTTCCTTATATGTTGTGGATTTGTTATGGATGCATGGTGATTCTATTTGCTATCTTAGAGATAGTGTTTGCTGATCGTGATCATGAGTTTGAGGTATTTGGATCCTGGATTGGGTTTTGTAGCCTTATGGATTACTGATCTCTGTATCAAGTAGAACAAAAGTTTTTTTAAAACCTATCCACGAGGCCCATCTACTTCCAACAATTTGTCCCTTAGAAATGAGTTTGAATCCCACGATATTAGTTATTAAGTCATAAATTTCCTTAAACATGTTTTATAGTAAAACGATATCAGAAAATTTTCTAGAGCGCTTCACTCAACTGTGAATTGCGTGAAATGAGGTTTACCACCGACATGTTCGCAGAGACGTCTAGGAAATCCCCTTCGAACTACTCGAAGCACGAGTTTCAGTCTCAAACAACCCTGATGCCCTGCAACACATTCCTAATCTTAGAGTCACGAGAAACCCATTTCAAAGAAAAACGTGTCTTAGAATATCATAAAATGCATACTTCGGCCAAGAATCGTAAAAAATGAAATTCAAAGTAAAAGACTAAACCATTATTCCCCGACATGCCCTAGAATTAGCCAGCATGCATTTTCATTGAAATATACACTATTGATTGCATCAAATACGGTTAGGAGTCAGAA